>JAWZYT010001974.1:107500-150000 GCA_034508575.1 Petrolisthes manimaculis
TGAAAGATGAGGAAAGTAGTGTGAGGTGAGGGAAGTACTGTTAAGATTGAGGGAAAAGTGTGAAGGTTGAGGGAAGAGTGTGAGAAGTGAAAAATAAAAGATTAAAAAAAACGATATATAGGATGTATGACGAAATGTATTGAGCTTCCCTACATAGGTGCCACACCTGGCCATGTTATAGTGCCACGCCTAGCCATGTCATAGTGCCACACCTGGCCATGTCATAGTGCCACACCTGGCCATGTTATAGTGCCACACCTGGCCATGTTATAGTGCCACACCTGGCCATGTTATAGGTGCCACACATGGCCATGTTATAGGTGCCACACCTAGCCATGTTATAGGTGCCACACCTGGCCATGTCATAGGTGCCACACCTGGCCATGTCATAGGTGCCACACCTGGCCATGTCATTAAATGATATAAACTCCATATGTCACCGGGACATTTCTTGGTTGTACATTGGACTTTATGGCATCATTTTATGGCACTTCTTTATGGCATCACTGCCACGAATTAAAACTATATATAGGTTATATTCATACAAATCTATACAAAAATGAGTTGTAGCGTAGCAACGTCATGGATGGTTCGTATTTATTATTATTATCATATATATATATATATATATATATTACTCGTTCCGTGGACGAATGTATCTGGTGACATATGGTATTTCCCACAGTCCACTTATACCAAGTCACTGCACGTGTAGCTGCTTTGACGACACGTTGACATGCCCATCCCCACTCTTTCTTGCCTTCACTAATCCTGCTTAGCGACACCTAATATATATATATATATATATATATATACTTAAAAGTACATTTGAGTATATGAATATTGTTACTGAAATATATAAGTAATCAAACAAGATCTTTATATACAGTATAAACAATTAATCAAAGAAGAACTTTATTCATTATGACATGCAATTTTCACTGCAGTATTATTGTAGACCTGGATTCATTTAATAACCATTAATATGTGGACTGTGGTATTGCCAAGGTCTCAGAGGGATTATTTATTGGATATATTTTCATATATATAAATCATACATATCCCGGTTGGATATAACTGGTGGTTTGTTTACAGATAATGGATGGGTGAATGGAGATACTAACTGTTTACAGATAATGGATGGTTGAATGGAGATATCGACTGATTTCTGATAATGGATAGATGCAGATAAGGAGGCCCAGTAGTCAATACAAGAAGGGACTCCTCACAGAACCATTTCATTAACCATCTGTTCTCAAACAACGTGATTTGATCTAACCTAACTAACTAACTAACCATCAGGTAGGTAAAGACAAAATAAAAATAAGTTAAAGTAAGGGTTACTACATATTTACGTATATATATATACATATATATATTATACAGTATCGGCAAAAAAAAAATGCGACCTGCCACCGCCATCGAAGGGAAGATGTGTCACAACTGAAGTTAACAATACAGACAACCTTAGTATCTTTTAAACCTATTTTCACCATAAGTATATAATATTATATATAAATGAAAACGTGTGATTAACCAATTAATAAATAAATAATACTATAACTACTATAGGATACGTTAATTAAGACTATAGATATTATACTTGTTCCTCCAACTCTGTGCTAAGAAACAGACCAATTCAACTAACTCTAAATTAAGGTTGTGTGGGAGTAGGGGACAGGCTTGGGGGGGGGACTGGGGGGGTGCGGGAGTAGGGGACAGGCTTGGGGGGGGGACTGGGGGGTGCGGGAGTAGGGGACAGGCTTGGGGGGGGGACTGGGGGGGTGCGGGAGTAGGGGACAAGCTTGGGGGGGGGGACTGGGGGGGTGCGGGAGTAGGGGACAGGCTTGGGGGGCGACTGGGGAGGTGCGGGAGTAGGGGACAGGCATGGGGTGGGGGACTTGGGGGGGGGTGCAGGAATAGGGGACAGGCTTGGGGGGTGCGGGAGTAGGAGACAGGCTTGGGGGGGGGGGAATAGGGGGTCAGTCTAACAAGTGAATGATTTCTTTTCTAACCACTAACTATAAACTATGTGTGTCAGGATGTTGGGAAGAAATGGCAAATATGTTATGGTGGTAATACTGTTGAGCATCTTTGCTGTGATGGTAACACTGCTTAACACCTCTACCAACGAATACGACGGTGAGAGAGAGAGAGAGAGAGAGAGAGAGTGATGATGATGATGGTGGTGGTGACAGGGATGAGATAATGTTAGAGAGAGAGAGAGAGAGAGAGAGAGAGAGAGAGAGAGAGAGAGAGAGAGAGAGTGATGATGATGATGGTGGTGGTGACAGGGATGAGATAATGTTAGAGAGAGAGAGAGAGAGAGAGAGAGAGAGAGAGAGAGAGAGAGAGAGAGAGTGATGATGATGATGGTGGTGGTGACAGGGATGAGATAATGTGAGAGAGAGAGAGAGAGAGAGAGAGAGAGAGAGAGAGAGAGAGAGAGAGAGAGAGAGAGAGAGAGAGAGAGAGAGAGAGAGAGAGAGAGAGAGTAATGATAATGATGATAATGATGATGATAATGATAATAATAATGAGGTTAATAATACTCATGATAATTATGACGAAGATAATGAAGATAATAATAATAATAATAATACTAACAATAATCTTGTGTGTGTGTGTGTGTGTGTGTACAGGAGATGGAGTGTTGGCCTCCTTCTCTGATAAACAAATACAATACCTCACTGAGTACTCAAAGAAGGGTAAGTCATTCACTCACTCACTCACTAACTCACTCACTCATAAGTGCGTCATAACGTGTGTGTCATAATATGTGTAAGTAAAAATGTGTGTGTCATAATGTTAAATAATATGATCACTAACTTAACCTAATAAATATAGTCTCCTAACTTAACCTGGTCTAATCTAATGTAACTTCCTAACCTAATCTAATGTAACCTCCTAACCTAATCTAATATAACCTCCTAACTTAACCTACTATAATCACCTATTAGTATCCCACCACCTACACACACACACACAGAAAAATATGCCACCACACACACACACAATCAAATAAAACCACCTAACCTAACCTAACCTAATAAAACCACCAAACCTAACCAAACCTAACCTAATATAACAACCTAACCTAACCTAACTTAACGTAATATAATCACATAACCTAACCTAACCTAATATAACCACCTAACCTGACCTAACCTAATGAACAACTACCTAACCTAACGTAACTTAACCTAACCTAATATAACCACCTGACCTAACCTAACCCTTTTTTTAGCGGTGCCAGGACCAAAAGAACGAAGTGATGACCTAAAACAACATGTGAGGAAGACGTGTGATGCTCTCAACCTCACCAAACCCATCAATGAATTCATGCTGGCACACATGCACTTTGACGATGCTAGGAAGGCCATTTATTGTTTCATACCCAAGGTGGGGAGACTGTAAATATATTGCAATGTGTGTGTGGTGTGTTTGTAGTGTGTTTGTGTGTGGGGGGGAGGTTAGTTTGTGTGGTGTGTGGGGGGTGGGGTGGGGGGTTAGTTTGTGTGGTGTGTGTGTGCATGGTGTGGTGTTTGTGTGTGTGGTGCTTGTGTGTGTATGTGTGGTGTGTTTGTGTATGTGGTGTGCTTGAGAGTGTAGTGTGTGTGTGTGTATATATACCTATTTTTTTTTGTAGTAGGTATATGTAGACTGTGACTAACTAACTAAGCCAACACCCACCACCACAACACAGGTAGCGTGTACCAGCTGGAAGAGGGTGTGGATGAAGATGATCGGTGTTGTACCCCCTGATAAGGACCTCTCTACTATAGACAGGTCAGTGATGTGTGTATGTGTGTGTGTGTGTGTGTGTGTGTGTGTGTGTGTGTGTATAACCACCCACTCACTCACCTAACCAAACTCACATTAAACCATGGACCTACCACCCACCCATCTATATAAACCACCCATACGTCCATGTAACCACCCACCCACTTAACCACCCACACATTAAACCACCCACATATTAAACCACCCACCTAACCACCCACACGGTCACCAAATCACTATATAAACCACCCACCCACTCCACCCACACACACACACACACACACACACACACCAAACCACCCACCCCCATCTATATATAATCATAAAACCACTACTAATATACTCTTAAGTGGAGATTCTTTTGTTGGTGAATTGCGAGGTCTCTGATTCCTCCAAAGTATGTCAGGAAACAGATCCCCTACTATATATTTTTTAGTAACATTAAGGTCGTCTGTTTCTTGGCATACATTGGAGGTACCAGTCAGCCCCTATTTACCAACAAGAGAATAATATTATACCCTTAATTTATACATACACGTCCTGCAGGTATCGCGTTCACACCTCCATCCCTCTCCTCTCTCAAAACAAGGACAAATTGGAGAAGCTGAAGACTTACAAGAAGTTTGCCATCTTCCGTCACCCCTTCGACCGAGCATTGTCAGCTTATAAAGACAAACTGGAGAGCACGGATACCAAGAGTGGTTACAACTTCCATAAGGAGATTGGTCAGAAAATTGAAATGAAGTACAGGTTGGTGTTGGTGTGTTGTGTGTGTGCTAGAGTGATACGTGTTTGTGTGTGTGTATGTGTGTTGTGTGTGTGCTGGAGTGATACGTGTGTGTGTTTGTTTGTTTGTGTACTGGAGTGATATGTGTGTGTGTGTTTGTTTGTTTGTGTACTGGAGTGATATGTGTGTGTGTGTGTGTTTTTTGTATGTGTGTGTGTTTGATTGTTTGTTTGTTTGTGTGTGTGTGTGTATGGTGTGTGTGTGTGTACCTACCCCTTGGCCTCTTCCTTCAGTAGTTCCCAAAATTCACCTGCATGTAACATCTCCTCTTAATTAAGGGGGTGTGGGAGTAGGGGACAAGCTTGGGGGGGGGGGACTGGGGGGTGCGGGAATAGGGGGACATTCTTGGGGTGAGTAGAAAGCCTGTCCCACTATTCCCGCAACCCCCTAACCCCCCAAAACCACTCCAAGCCTGTCCCCCTACTCCTGCACCCCTCCAAGCCTGTCCCCCTACTCCTGCACCCCTCCAAGCCTGTCCCCCTACTCCTGCACCCCTCTAGTCCCCCCCCCCAAGCCTGTCCCCCCATTCCCACACCCCCTTAAACCCTGCAGCCACCAGAATGAGGTTGTGTGTACGAAGAGGTGACTCAGGGTGGGTATGTACTGTACAATACTTGACTTTCGCGTCTCAGTCAAAGACCTTGGAATGCTGTTGCTGGGGAGGTGGTTAGTTATGGAAGGAAATCAAGAAGTTAATTATTACTGTGGAAGGTTTTCAGTCTGGCCACACTTCTGCAGAGAAAAATAATGTACCCTTCCTTCTTTTTCTTGTAGATGGCATAGAGGTTAGGTTAGGTTAGGTTAGGTTAGGTTAGGTAAAGTAAGGTAAGGTTAGGTTAGGTTAGGTTAGGTATTAATAATTAGCTACCGGTGCCGTAGTGAAATTTGTTAATGACACTGCAATAGAAAGCATTGTTGGGCTGATAATTATTATACATATACATTTTATCGTACCAGGATTCAGAGAGTAACATCAGGCAGGTCACGTGTATCACTGAGCATCCTATACTACAAGGTGGAATAGGACCCATGCAGATACAAGTACCCAGTCCCAACACTATAAATGACCACACGTAACCAACCCACCCACCCACCTATCCACCCACCCACCCACCCAGCACCCATCCAGCACCCATCCACCCACCCAGCACCCAATACACGTGTGTGGGTTACGTGTGGTAGTGGTGGGATATTTGCACACGTGTTATCTTCGTGTCAAATACTTCCTCTGGGCTTGGTGTTAATTTTCATAATAATAATAATAATAATAATAATAATAATAATAATAATAATAATAATAATAATAACAAAACTACTACTACTGCTACTGATAATAATATAATAACAATAACAATTAAACCATAAACATAATAATGACACATCTCAGACAACATGAATAAAATAATACCACACTGTTTACAAAGTTAAAGGAACACACAGATGAGAGTTTATATAATCCCTTCCTTCCCTTTCCTTTCCTCTTTCACAAATAATAACACCAGACTATTTATAAAGTTACACAGGAACACACAGATGAGACTTTATATAACCCTTCCCATCCCTTCCCTTACACTCATAAATAATACCACACTATTTACAAAGTTACACAGGAACACACAGATGAGACTTTATATAACCCCTCCCCTATCTTCCCTCTCACACATACCCAGGGGCAGCACCATAAAGGAAGGTCATGACGTCAAGTTCCCAGAATTCATCCGCTTCATCTCGGAACCCGTGCGGGGGACATTCGAACAACGGAACGAACACTGGCTCTCAGTACACGAGATCTGCAACCCGTGCGCCATCGAGTACGACTTCATAGGCAAGTACGAGACACTGAAGGAGGACTCGGAGTATCTACTGGAGTGGCTAGGCGTTAAGGAACTCATTGGTGATTTCCCGTCATCGGATCGACCTTTCTATGCCAGGCGATACGACCCTAAATATTTTAACCAGTTGGATGAGAAGGAAAAGGAGGGTTTCTTTTCTAAATATCTGACGGACTTTTTGGTTCTCGATTATGGGTTTCTGTGATCGAAGCCAGAAGAGAATAATGAGAAAATAAATATACTGTATAGTAATTTTGATCACTATATGTGTATTGGTCAATTTTCTGGCCCTAGCTTATTTATTATTATGAGTTGTTATGATAAATAGAAAAAATAATAAAAACAATAATTATGATCGTTTCTTCAGCCAGTGATGTTTGAGAGGTGTTTTTAATTGTCTTCACCTCCGTTTGTATGTCTGTCTGTCTGCAAAAAGATATAAAACTGCTATGAACATAAATATAGTAGAATTAACGTGGTTTTTAATTAAAGGGGTGCGGGACTAGGGGGACAGGTTTGGGGAGGGGGTAGAAAGCCTGTCCCCTATTCCCGCACACCCTTCAACCCCCTACCAAGCCTGTTCCCCTACTCCCGCACCCCGCAACCTCCCCCAAGCCTGTTCCCCCTACTCCCGCACCCCACAAAACCTCCCCAAGCCTGTCCCCTTACTCCCGCACCCCACAAAACCTCCCCCAAGCCTGTCCCCCTATTCCAGCACCCCCCTAAGAATGAGTGTGAAACAAGGATACTATTTCCCTTAGACTTTCAACAGCAATTCTTTATTCCAAATCCTGTACCTGACAAATTTTCTGGCCTCTGATTATAATTACGGTAAGATGGTAGAGAATACTTTTGGTACAGCCACAATCAAATAACCACCAACACTCTCCTTGCAAATATATCGGTAATTTATCTAAATATTATCATGCCACACCTTACGTCAACTCGACCCCCTCAATTATTATTATTATGAGGTGCTGCAAAAATCATACACGTGTTGTTCTTTATTACCAAGATATTTACTACGATGGAAGGAAAGTGTGGGTGGATATTATTATTATTATGAGGTGCTACAAAATCATACACGTGTTGTTCTTTATTACCAAGATATTTACTACGATGGAAGGAAAGTGTAGGTGGATATTTATTATTATTATTATGAGGTGCTGTAAAAATCATACACGTGTTGTTCTTTATTACCCAAATAAATTAATTACTACGATGGAAGGAAAGTGTGGGTGGATATTTGATTGTGGCTGTACATTGGAGTGCCATGATTCCTCCAGAGAATAAATATATGGAAGGAAACAATGACCAGATGAACAAAACAATGATAATGATGATGTGTTGTGTGGAATAGTTAGTTATGAGGAATCAGTTGCTCCAAATTTATCAACACTGTAAGTAATACCCCTTCAATAATCTCAGTGGGATTTATTTATTTATCTATTTATTTATTTATTTATCTTTCAGTACAATTACCTACACATAAAAGTTCTCTCCTTCTTCTTCAGTAACATTTTATATATCATTAGTAGTATTTATTTATTATAGATTATTTGTGTGTATATTTGAGGGAAATTTTTGTTTTGTTTGTTGATCTCACATACATGTTATATTTTATACACTTATATTTTATACACTTACATTTCCATTCATACAGTAGACTAATGAAATGTATACGACTCTCAGGTGTATGTGTGTGTGTGTGTGTGTGTGTATGTGTGTGTGTGTATGCATGATGGAGTGGTTGGTCATGTGTTTATACAGAATTTTGTTTCTTGTTTAAAGAGAGAGAAAATAAAAATAAGTGTGTGTGTGTGTGTGTGTGAGAGAGAGAGAGAGAGAGAGAGAGAGAGTGAGAGAGAGAGAGAGAGAGAGAGAGAGAGAGAGAGAGAGAGAGAGAGAGAGAGAGAGAGAGAGAGAGAGAGAGAGAGAGAGAGAGAGAGAGAGAGAGAGAGAGAGAGAGAGAGAGAGAGAGAGAGAGAGAGAGAGAGAGAGAGAGAGAGAGAGAGAGAGAGAGAGAGAGAGAGAGAGAGAGAGTGTGTGTGTAAGAGATAAGTTTACCGTGAAAAATGTATATGAAATAATGATTCTCTTCTTTATATTATTCTTGTTTTATTAAATTATTCTCTATGGAAAATATTTATAATTAATTAATAGTTTCCATTTTATTCTTGTTTTACTTAATTATTCTCTATGGAAAATATATATAAATAATGAGTAACTTCCCTTTTATTCTTGTTTTATATCATGATTCTCTGTAGAAACATGTATATATATAAACAAGAATATATAACGTCATGTATATACTGTATTTTACTAATTAAAAATATTCCGTCGTGGTGGAAATTAGAAAGTTATATCAATTCCTCCAAACCTCATAATATAATAAAAAAAAGTGAGGAATTCGTTATCTAGGGGGTGCGGGAATAGGGGGACAGGCTTCGGGGGGTTTTTGGGGGGTGCGGTAGAAGGAGGACAGGTTTAGGAGGTTTGGGGGGGTTAGGGGTGTGTGAGAATAGGGGGACAGGCTTTTTACCCCCCCCCCAAGCCTGTCCCACAATTCCCGCACCCCCTCCCCAGTCCCCCCCAAGCCTGTCCCCTACTCCCACACCCCCTTAAATACAAATATCCCTAAGGGGGGGGGGGGCGGGTTCTAATATTTTTTTTGCTGACTGTACACTCGCAATCCAATATTGTTATAGTCAGATAATGAAAAGAATAAAAACCAAAAGACTGTAGTTTTGATAATAGATGTAAAACTCTTTATGTAACACGCTAGCTCTCTCAGGGTTATGTAACTATACGGTGTGTGTGTGTGTGTGTATGTGTTCTCTGTACGCGAGGGGCCCTGTGTGTGTGTTTGTGTGTGTGTGTGTGTGTGTGTGTATGTGTTCTCTGTACGCGTGGGGCCCTGTGTGTGTGTGTGTGTGTGTGTGTGTGTGTGTGTGTGTGTGTGTGTGTGTGTGTGTGTGTGTGTGTGTGTGTGTGTGTGTGTGTGTGTGTGTGTGTGTGTATGTGTTCTCTGTACGCGTGGGGCCCTGTGTGTGTGTTTGTGAGTGTGTGTGTGTGTTCTCTGTACGCGTGGAGCCCTCAGGTTATTCCAGGGACGAAACCGGACCTAACCGGACATGCACGTTGGTATAGCAAGTGTGTGTGTGTGTGTGTGTGTGTGTGTGTGTGTGTGTGTGTGTGTGTGTGTGTTGGGTAGGTAATGCATATTCGTAAACTATTTATATTTTCTCTGCTCTACACGAATCACTCTCTCATTGGAGGAAGGCGACACAAGTACACATACATAATATATACACACACACACACACATGCACACACAGAGGGAGGGAAAGGGGAGGGGGGGGGGGAGTAACATTAGATTTTGAGGTAGATTTTGAGGTAGATTTTGAAGTAGATTTTGAAGTAGATTTTGAGGTAGATTTTGAGGTAGATTTTGAGGCAGATTTTGAGGTAGATATTGAGGTAGAGGTAAACATTAGACTCCGGATTAAGGGGGTCTGGGAGTAGGGGACAGGCTTGGGGGGGGGGACTGGGGGTGGTGGTGCGGTAATAGGGGGACAGGATTGGGGTGGGTAGAAAACCTGTCCCCCTATTCCCCCACTCCGCTAACCCCCCCAAGCCTGTCCCCCTACTCCTGCACCCCCCCACCCCATAAAAAACCCAAGCCTGTCCCCCTATTCCTGCACCCCCTTAAGATGAAGAGGAGGAAGAGAAAAGAAGAAGAAGGAGGAGAAGGAGGAGGAGGAGAAAAAAAAGGAGAAATGAGAAAAGAAAAAAAGAGGAGGAGGAAGAGAAAAGAAGAAGAAGAAGAAGAAGAAGAAGAAGAAGAAAGAGGAGGAGGAGTAAAAGAAAAAGAAGAAAAATGAGAGGAAGAGAAAAGAGAAAAAAAGAGGAAAAGAAAAGAAGAAGAAAGAGGAGGAGGAGGGAGAGAAAAGACGTCCTGTCCCTCTATTCCCGCACCCCCAAACACCCCCCCCAAGCCTGTCCCCTATTCCCGCACCCCCAAACAATCCCCCCAAGCCTGTCCCTCTATTCCCGCACCCCCAAACACCCCCCCCAAGCCTGTCCCCTATTCCCGCACCCCCAAACAATCCCCCCAAGCCTGTCCCTCTATTCCCGCACCCCCAAACACCCCCCCCAAGCCTGTCCCCTATTCCCGCACCCCCAAACAATCCCCCCAAGCCTGTCCCTCTATTCCCGCACCCCCAAACACCCCCCCCAAGCCTGTCCCCTATTCCCGCACCCCCAAACAATCCCCCCAAGCCTGTCCCTCTATTCCCGCACCCCCAAACACCCCCCCCAAGCCTGTCCCCTATTCCCGCACCCCCAAACAATCCCCCCAAGCCTGTCCCTCTATTCCCGCACCCCCAAACACCCCCCCCAAGCCTGTCCCCTATTCCCGCACCCCCAAACAATCCCCCCAAGCCTGTCCCTCTATTCCCGCACCCCCAAACACCCCCCCCAAGCCTGTCCCCTATTCCCGCACCCCCAAACAATCCCCCCAAGCCTGTCCCTCTATTCCCGCACCCCCAAACACCCCCCCCAAGCCTGTCCCCTATTCCCGCACCCCCAAACAATCCCCCCAAGCCTGTCCCTCTATTCCCGCACCCCCAAACACCCCCCCCAAGCCTGTCCCCTATTCCCGCACCCCCAAACAATCCCCCCAAGCCTGTCCCTCTATTCCCGCACCCCCAAACACCCCCCCCAAGCCTGTCCCCTATTCCCGCACCCCCAAACAATCCCCCCAAGCCTGTCCCTCTATTCCCGCACCCCCAAACACCCCCCCCAAGCCTGTCCCCTATTCCCGCACCCCCAAACAATCCCCCCAAGCCTGTCCCTCTATTCCCGCACCCCCAAACACCCCCCCCAAGCCTGTCCCCTATTCCCGCACCCCCAAACAATCCCCCCAAGCCTGTCCCTCTATTCCCGCACCCCCAAACACCCCCCCCAAGCCTGTCCCCTATTCCCGCACCCCCAAACAATCCCCCCAAGCCTGTCCCTCTATTCCCGCACCCCCAAACACCCCCCCCAAGCCTGTCCCCTATTCCCGCACCCCCAAACAATCCCCCCAAGCCTATCCCCTATTCCCGCACCCCCAAACAATCCCCCCAAGCCTGTCCCCTATTCCCGCACCCCCAAACAATCCCCCCAAGCCTGTCCCCTATTCCCGCACCCCCAAACAATCCCCCCAAGCCTATCCCCTATTCCCGCACCCCCAAACAATCCCCCCAAGCCTATCCCCTATTCCCGCACCCCCAAACAATCCCCCCAAGCCTGTCCCCTATTCCCGCACCCCCAAACAATCCCCCCAAGCCTATCCCCTATTCCCGCACCCCCAAACAATCCCCCCAAGCCTGTCCCCTATTCCCGCACCCCCAAACAATCCCCCCAAGTCTGTCCCCTATTCCCGCATCTCCCAAACCCAACCCCCCAAGTCTGTCCCCTATTCCCGCACCCCCCCAAACCCAACCCCCCCAAGCTTGTCCTTCTTTTACAGCACCTCCCAAACAACCCCCCCAAGCCTGTCCCTTATTCCCGCATCCACCAAACCCAACCCCCTCCATGCCTGTCCCATATTCCCTCACCCCCAACCCCCCCAAGCCTGTCCCCTATTCCCGCACCCCCTTAATCGTACTGTCTATAACTTACAAACTCTCTTACTGGGTAGAAATTATTGCGATATACCCTTTGGCAATAGAGTGTTGTGGTGGTGAAGGCTAAACGGTAAGGTAGCCCTCTCTTGATTGGCTAAACTCACTTGTAACTCTCCATGGAAAGGTATGCTGTAAATCCCGTCCTGTGATTGGCTGAGAGGTTAGGGTGGGGTGGGGCGGGTGGGCCAAGGAGAGACGAGGAGAGGTAAGGGGGAGTGGGGTGGGGTGGGGCGTGGCGGCAGAGGTTAGGGTGGGTGGGGTGGGGCGGGCGGTGGTCCAGGAGAGACGAGGAGAGGTAAGAGGGGGCTGGGGTGGGGCGGGGCGGGGGGTCCAGGGAGAGAAGAGGAGGAGAGATTCTTGGGTACCGACCGGAGAGTCAAGAGTCAGAACAGCGACAGACGTCCTACAAGACACACATACACGCACCCAAGGAAATACGTCTAATATGCTAATACGAGTAAGTTTTTATTTCCATTTTGATATTCATTTATTTTATTTATTATGCTTATACGAGTAAGTTTTTATTTCCATTTTTATATTCATTTATCTTATTTATTTTATTTATTTATTTATTATGCTTATACGAGTAAGTTTTTATTCCATTTTTCATATTCATTCATCTTATTTATTTTATTTATTTATTTATTATGCTTATACGAGTAAGTTTTCATTTCCATTTTGATATTCATATTTTTTATTTTGTTAATTTGCAAACGGTATAATTATATCACCCTATTTATTCTATTTATTTTTATTTTTTGTATACGGTATCAATATTACTACCGATATATGATTTGTTTTGAGAGAAGATAAAAGATATGATTTTGTTTTGAGAGAAGATAGAAGTTTTGAGATGTTGTTTTTTTATAACAATTCACTCATGCATGGCCAGAAAAATAAATACCGGTGTTGTATAAACTTGTGCCACTTATAGGTACAGTACAGTTCTCATCTTAAGTGGAGTGTCCTATTATGGGAATCTGAAGGCTGCTGATTCCTCCAAACTATGCCAGGAAACACAACCCCTTCTTCAATATGCAATTATACAGGGGATGTGTTTTATAGCTGAGGTTGGAGGCCTACACTGACTCCAAATTGAACACAAAAAAAAGGTTGCTTCCCTTAATTAAATCCCATTAATTCCCCTTTACCTGAAATTAATAAATAATCCAACAAGAACTACATTACTACAACAAGTCCTTACGTTATGTTCTATTTTTGTGTCTTTCAGATCATACTCTTCTGCCTTATGGGGCCCATGATAGCCTGGACGTAAGTATACAAGAGACAAGTTTCATAGTGATGTGTGTCTTATAATATTGAGGGATGTGTGTGTTAATATTTTTGAGTGCCAGTGATATTTCTGTGATATTTTCCTGTGGTTTCATTGGGCCTGAACCACAGAACGTCTTCCAATGTATAAAAATGCCCTGTATATATATATTGTGATTTACTAAATTTAGACAGTTATAATTATAATGTCTGAGAAAAACTATTATATGAGTGTATCTCGATTATCTCATGTCATTGTTCTGTCGCCTTGTTAAACGATATTATTATACTAAAGAGAAATCACAGGCACTTAATTAACTTGAGGTAAAGGAGGGAATATACTTTAGTTGGATAAATTGGAGGAACACTTACTGTATTCCACAAGGAGATTTCAACACTGTAAAGAGAAGCGATCCAAACTTATATACATGTTTGTTCTATATCAGCCAACATCTCTGACTACCTTCCCGTCGTGCACCTCATTCCTTCTTACCTGTCAAACATTTCTATTATAAATAACTTTCTACTCGCCTGCCAATATCTCCTACCTATACCTATGTCATTCTAACACAATTCATATCATTCCTTCCAATATTGTCAGTCTATCACCTAATATATACCACCTATCACCATCCCACCTACTAACATTTTTTTACCCACTTACCACCTCTCCATCCACCTACAACCATCTCCATCCGCCTACAACCATCCTTATACCTATCACCTCCACCCACCTACCAACATTTTTACCCACCTACCACCATCTCCACCCACCTACCAACATTTTTACCCACCTACCAACACCTCACCCACCTACCAACATTTTTACCCACCACCACCACCCACCTATGACCAGTACTACTCGCCACTATCCTTGAACGAGTCGCCCCATAGCAACAACCCCATAATATTGATGATAATGAGAGGGCAACATTGCAACTATAAACCTCTCTCTCTCTCTCCCCCTATCCCTCTATCTCTCTCTTAGCAACAACCATAGGAGGGGGTCAACTACTACACCTTCTAGTCTCTCTCTCTCTCTCTCTCTCTCTCTCTCTCTCTCTCTCTCTCTCTCTCTCTCATTGCCTGGAGGGAGGTACCAAGGTCTATACTTATGACCAGATCTGTACCTCCCTTCTCTTGTCTCCTTCCAGTTATACTCACTTCCCTCCTTCAAACAAACTAGCTGCCCACGTTATTCCTCCAACCATTTACTATTTTCTACTCTTTCTATTTCCTTCCCTCCTTAATTAAAGCTCCTCACTCTACTTCCTTCCTCCATCCAGCTTCTCTCTCTATGTACTTCCTTCCCTCCTTCCAGCTTTTCTCTCAACTTCCTCTCCCCTTTCCAGCTTCTCTCTTTATATCCTCTCCTCCATCTACTCACTTCCATCCTTCCAGCAGTCATATTAATCCTTCCATCCTTCCAGCAGTCATATCAATCCTTCCATTTCTACCTACAGCAGCATCTTAAACCCTTCCACCAGCCCTCTCCTCCCTCTTTACATCATATAAACCCCCTTCCAATCTCTTCTTACACAACACTTTCTCTTACCACCATCACCTACCTTCTCTACCACTCCCCTCTATACTGACCACAGCTCCATACCTTCCTTCCTTCCTCCCTTCCTTTTCGTTTAATCTATACAACACCACCACAATTCTTTTAAGACTATGTAACCCACTATATCTAAAGTACTCATAATGTTATACTATTAATAACATCACTGGAAAACACTTGATTGTTGATGTCTCTAGGGGTTACGAAGGTGTGAAACTCTGAGCTCTATGTGACCCCATGTGTGTATGTGTGTTGTCCCTCTGGTGGCAACTCTGAGCTGTTTGTTGTCCCTCTGGCGGCCTTTCCTAGAATCTCTTATATAATTCTACCCATGCATCCTTTGTCCTTCCTGGTTTTAATGTACACTACTAGCAATGACGTAGACCATATCCACAACACAGACGGTTTTAACGTAATCATCTGTTGTGTAAATATTGAAGGGTTACCGATTCCTCCAAACTATGAAACATAACAGACTTTCCTTCCTGCAGCCAACACAACACAACCTTTGGAAACAGACTACTTGGGTGTCATTACAACTCACAAACTATAATGATGCATCGTTTCTTTATTCTGTGTCTCAGTAAGTCAATATCTATGCAAAAAGTTTCTGTTAATTAAAACTGTACAGTATTATATAACTTCTATAAGTAGTATAGGAGAGGTAATGGTGGGGGAGGTAGGGGAGATCTGTGACCCTCATCTCAATGGGGGAGTAAAGGGGGGGATGAAGGAGAGGGGGTTGAAGGGAAGGGGGGGAGGTGAAGAGGGGGTGGGTGTTGAAGGGAAGGGGGGGAGGTGAAGAAGGGGTGGGTGTTGAAGGAAAAGGGGTAGGTGAAGAGGGGGTGTGTGTTGAAGGGAAGGGGGGGAGGTGAAGAGGGTGTGTGTGTTGAAGGGAAGGGGGGGAGGTGAAGAGGGGTGTGAGGTTGAAGGGAAGGGGGGGAGGTGAAGAGGGGTGTGAGGTTGAAGGGAAGGGGGGGAGGTGAAGAGGGGTGTGAGGTTGAAGGGAAGGGGGGTAGGTGAAGAGGGTGTGTGTGTTGAAGGGAAGGGGGGTAGGTGAAGAGGGTGTGTGTGTTGAATGGAAGGGGAGGTGAAGAGGGGGGGTTGAAGGGAAGGGGGGAAGGTGAAAAGTTGAAGGGAAGGGGAGGAGGTGAAGAGGGGTGTGAGGTTGAAGGGAAGGGGGGTAGGTGAAGAGTTGAAGGGAAGGGGGGGAGGTGAAGAGGGGTGTGAGGTTGAAGGGGAGGGGGGTAGGTGAAGAGGGGGTGTATGTTGAAGGGGAGGGGGGAGGTGAAGAGGGGTGTGAGGTTGAAGGGGTGGGGGGTAGGTGAAGAGGGGGGGTTGAAGGGAAGTGGGGAGGTGAAGAGGGGTCTGAAGTTGAAGGGAAGGGGGGAGGTGAAGAGGGGGGGTTGAAGGGAAGGGGGGTAGGTGAAGAGGGGTGTGAGGTTGAAGGGGAGGGGGGAAGGTGAAGAGGGGTGGTTGAAGGGGAGGGGGGAAGGTGAAGAGTTGAAGGGAAGGGGGGGAGGTGAAGAGGGGTGTGAGGTTGAAGGGGAGGGGGGAAGGTGAAGAGTTGAAGGGAAGGGGAGGAGGTGAAGAGGGGTGTGAGGTTGAAGGGGAGGGGGGAAGGTGAAGAGTTGAAGGGAAGGGGAGGAGGTGAAGAGGGGTGTGAGGTTGAAGGGGAGGGGGGAAGGTGAAGAGTTGAAGGGAAGTGGGGAGGTGAAGAGGGGTGTGAGGTTGAAGGGGAAGTGGGGTAGGTGAAGAGGGGGGGGGTTGAAGGGAAGGGAGGTAGGTGAAGAGGGGTGGTTGATGGGGGTGGGGGGAAACAATATCATGAGATTTCTTGGAACCCAGACTCGACTCTCAACAACTTACACACCAACCTGGCAACACCTGCATGACAACTTCTTTCACCAAATATCACTTGGTGTTGACCGATAACACTGTTTACTTGTACCTGGTAATTAGATGCTCATGAGGTTTGAGAAAGTTGTGAATGGGAACACGTCTGGCATACTGTAGGCATATACTTGTCTGTGCAGCATATATTCGATTTGATTTTCCTTTTATAATTAGCTTGCTTGCTTGCTTTCTCTATCTCAGTCCAACACACACACACACACACACACAACCCTTCTCCTCCAACCACTAACATACTCACACACACACACACACACAACTCTTCACCTCCAACCACGAACACACATACATACACAACCCTTCATCTCCAAGCACCAACACATGCACAACCCTTCACCTCCAAACACACACACAAACACACACTCGTCCACAAAACTAATAAGATTTAATTAAACTAACATTGGTACACTACAGTACAAATACACATGCTTAGGCAAATGCTTATTCATATACACATATTTATGCCTATACTTATACAGTTGCCTCTAAAAATTTCGCTCGAAAATTTTGGAGGCAACTGTACATGTAACTAGTGTATCAAATTACACCTTGAAGTCGTTTTAGAAAGTATAGTGACAAGGAGCATTGGCAACACTTACAAGAACTAACCGAGAGATCTGGCCACACCTTTGGATCTTAAGGGGGTATTTATTACAGTGTTGGTAAATCTGGAACAACTTATTTTTCCTCCAAACTATTTCCATGCATCAACAGACCATTATTATTTTTTATGTTCATCTGGTGGTTCTGTTTCCTGGCATACTTTACTTTAAATAGCAAACAAAAACACGACGTAGCCTATGTATGTGCCAATAAATATATAATTATACAATACAGGAGAGAGAGAGAGAGAGAGAGAGAGAGAGAGAGAGAGAGAGAGAGAGAGAGAGAGAGAGAGAGAGAGAGAGAGAGAGAGAGAGAGAGATTTGATTTTAGAGAGAGAGGGATTTGATTTATTTTAGAGAGAAATAAAGAGACAGAGACAGAGACAGACACACACACACAGTTAAACAACAACAAAAACTCTTATTTCAAGGCTAGATTCTATGGGTAGGTCAGCAGAATAAGGAAGGGCAGTCTGGTGTGTTGTGTACAGAGACTAAAAAAAAAAAAAAAAAAAAAATAATAATAATGAAATAAAAAGAGAGACTGAAGGTTATAAGTAATGGACTGAGTTGATGTGTGTGTACGTGTGTGTGTGTACGTGTGTGTGTATTTGTTTATGATAATGCAGTATGGGTTCATTGTTATCTTGTTATTTATCTGTGTGTGTGTGTGTGTGTGTGTGTGTGTATGTGTGTATTTTTACCTATGGTGTTCGTATTGAGTTGATTTTGGTGTGTGTGTGTGTGTGTGTGTGTGTGTTTGTGTGTGTGTGTATGTGTGTGTGTGTGTGTGTATGTGTGTGTGTGTGTGTGTGTACGTGTGTGTGTGTGTTATAAGATATTGGCCATCGTCATCGTTACCATACATACACAAGAGGTACCCTTGACCATTCTTACTATAACTTAGGACTTTTCACTATACACATACACACACACACACACACACACCACATACACGTATACCACTCACACACACACACAGTCCTTCATTTTCAATCAACACACACACACATACCACTCACACACAGTTCTTCATTTTCAATCAACACACACACATACACATACATTCACTAACCACAACCCTACACCTCCAACCACACACACACACACACACACACAAACACATAAAAACTAACCACAACCCTACACCTCCAACCACACACACACACACACATCACAAAACACACAAAACACACATTCAGCCTCTTCCCCCCAGCCACCATCCTCCCTCCTTCCATCCCTCCTTTACCCCAACTCAGTTCCAAGAAGCTGTTGTGGCCTGCTTCTTCTCACTTCCCAGAATAACCCACCACCACCACCAGTAACAACATCAACAACAACCCAACCCGTCCTTGCCACTAACATCCACCATCACCACCTCCTACCCAACCCTCTCTTTGACCTGTTAGACTCTCTTCCTTGTGGTTTTGGTCGTCGTCTTTCGTTTCATCTGTCCCTCTGTTTATGTGTCTGTATCTCTTGTCTGTGTATCTGTTTCTCTGTCAACAACCCGTCCTTGCCACCAACCACCACCACCACCACCACCACCTCCTACCCAACCCTCTCTTTGACCTGCTTGACTCTCTTCCTTGTGGTTTTATTCGTCGTCTTTCGTTTCATCTGTCTCTCTTTTAATTGTCTATCTGTTTAGGTGTCTGTATGTCTGTCTGTGTATCTATTTCTCTGGCTGTAGATATATAAGTTATTATGTTCGTCTTATATCACTCCTCTGTCACATTCGAACCCTCCAAGGCTAAGCAAGCAAACAGGCAAGCAGGCAAGCAAGCAAACAAACTGGTTTTCCTGTTCGTACCCATGCAATATATTCTCCAAATAGCACATCTCTCTCCTCCCTGGTCAAATTATTATCCCAATCAGCAGAGTTCAACCTGGCCATTAAGACAAGATGGAACGTAACATAAACCATATGTAAATAAAAAAGTCTATGCTTCCTTAAGGGGGTAATTCTTTTTAGTTACTAATATTGGAGTGCCTTGATTCCTCCAAAGTATATACTGTATGCTGGGAAACGGGACCAAATGAACAAAAATAATGGTGTTCTGTTGCTTGGAATAGTTTGGAGGATTCAGATGCTCCTGATTTGCCAACACAAAACTTCCCTCCTCCAGCCAACATAACTCAGACTAAACACAACCCAAGGCAACACGGATACATGTACTTAAAACTGTTGAACCTGATATGAACGAACGAGTCTTCTATACAATTTGCTCAGTTCTAATGTTCCTGTGTAATTGTGTTCAGGTATACGTAACAGTGTTGGTCAGGGGTGTGGTGGTGGTGGTGGAAGTGTGTGTGTGTAACATCGTCTACAGTACTGGGTGTGTGTGTCTGTGTGTAGGGGTGTGTGGGGGGAAGGATTAGTGGTGGTGGGAGGGCAAACAATTCAGACCTTTCCCTTGGCCTTCTCAAGGATTCTTTTTTTTTTTGTACGTCTGACTGCCCAACCCTCTCAGGAATTTATCTCTCCTCTCCTTTAATTAACTCTAGTTAGTTGAAATATTCTACCTCTATGCTCCTGCCTCCCTGCATGACCAGTCCACTCAAAGTATTCTTTTAACTTTACCTTCTATTTACTTTCAAATAATTCTACGTTCACATCTTAAAATATTGATTTATCTGAACTTGTTTACATCACACCACAACCACCACCACGTGCCACACAGCTTCAAGTATAACACAGTCGATATCTGATAATAATTAAGTGAATTTGTTTTTATCTCGCTATAAAACATTGACTCCTATACTTCCCTACACTCCGCCTCACTCACCATCAATTGTGACATTATATATATCTCTCCCGTGGGTGTTTTTTTTCCTGTTGCGCTCATTGTCGTCTCGATTTAGGCAAAGTAGAATGAGTTATTTAAGGGAAGGGTACATTTTGGTAAATCAGAGCATCTTAATTCCTCCAAAGTATGTCAGGAGACAGGATCTGATTAACAAAAATATTGGTGGCCTGTTGCTTGGAGTAGTGTGGAGGAATCAGGTTGCTCTAGATTTATCAACACTGTCTCGCTTACGTACCCAAAGAAACACTCTATTTCAGACAGTCTTTCTCCAACCTTTGTATATCGTCAGGCGTGTTCCGTTCTTTAATTAACGCATAGACGTTGGTGTAATGTGGTCCTTCAACAATAAAAACACAAGAAACACAATCATCTGGTAGTAGTCAGGCAGATATATAAAATTCTTGAGCCATTGTTTGTATGTTATGAAATCATTCCATCAGCCAACCCCCTCCCCTCCCCTCTTACCTCTATTCTCAACACTCGGCCAACCCTCTTGACATTTTCTATAGGACGCAAAAAACTGGCCCAGAGGCTCCATCTAAACCCACATGGTGCTTCCATCTCACTACTAGTGTATGTGTGTCTGTTTCACTTCTCTGTTTATCCGTCTACCTTTCTACATTTATCTATTTCCTTTTTCCTGTGATTTCTCAATCCTCTCCCTTCCATATCACTCTCTCTCTCCCAAGAGGCACATATAGAAAGCAAAGAATATAGAAGTACAGTCGCAGTTAATAATAATTATCCACATTGAAGTGGCTTACGTAAAAGTTTGACAGCTTCCCTCTGTTTTTTTGCTGAAAAACTTTGTAATACCTATAGGTTAACCAGTATCTTCTTATTTACTACAAACAGCAACTCACCATTCAAACAATAACATCATATGACAAAGTGAAAACATTAGTCAGCAATTTATGTGAGTTATCAATATGTATATTGAAACTTAAGTCCACGACTGTACATAGATACAGACACCAAACAAGAGAGACTCAGAGAAAGGTTAAAGTGAAGAGTATGTGGTATTATTAAGAACAGTAACTACTTTCTCTTCTCTGTATCTCACACACACACACACACACACATACTGTGACTATGTGGTCCATCTGTTCCTTCAAAGGCTACATTTTATCCTCTCGTTCACTACACAAAAGTATTGTAACCATCTTTAAATTTGAATGAACTATAATTATCTATAGGGTAGTTCTAATTTTGGTTTTGCCGACTGTACCTGAATGTGAAATTTACCAATGTCAAAAAAGTTTTGCTCTATACACAATTTTGAAAAATAATCGAAAGTCATCATGTATTATATTATTAGCCAGTAATCATTATATCAGATATTTTTAGGTCTCATTGCCAGGGATAAAACCTTTTTACAGTATGTGATATTACTCTGCCCGTCTCCCTCACCGTATACACATAATGAATTATCATGACCTTTATAATTATACCCATGTCCCACACTCGTTCACCTTCACACTCTACTCTATACTTCCCTTCTCACCAATATGCTCTTTTTACTCTGCAGTAATCTCTCATTCTCTTTCTCTTTCTACTTACCACCACCCATGTAGCCAAATAACTTGTACCCCTGGTATCCTGATTCACTCAAGTACCAAGTCACTATTTCCTATTACAATCATTCCTAGTAGACTTATGCCCTTGTTCATATTCTTACTTGGGAGAATGAAAATGAAAGAGCAAAAATTAACTAAAGTTTACATACATGCAGGTCTGGAAACTCTGGTTTGTCTCACAAGAAATAACATTAGTTTCAATAAGGACGCCATTTTAACATCTTTGAAGTTAAATGTTATCTTTGTTCGAGATGTTTGCTGGAGTAATCTGTATACTGTACATCCCTTTGGATCTTTTTTTAGAGAACAAACAAACATCTGAAAATATAGGTCAGATTTCGTTCATATCTAGGCAACCAAAACCTAAAGTACAAAATATCCATTTCTATTAGGGTAATAGTCAGTTTGTTTGTATTATTTTGTTGACTTTTGAAATACATCTGATTGAAGATCTTTATTTATTTCACAGGTTCAGCATCCCAGGATTGCCACCTCTTCCAACGGCATACGTAAGTGATGACCCAGACGGCAAGATTGTTGTGGTACGATCCATTAAGCCAATCAACCTCACCTCTAGTTTCCAGAAGGTCGACTCCATCCTCAGTAACCCATATGGTTTCTCTACCAAGGTCCAGAAAGATATCCTGCCTTCTCGCTTTGAGGAAACGGAGAGCATCCTGACAAACCCATATGGATATTCTCAGCAAGTGGAGAAAGATCTTTTTAGGCCGAGATCACTTTCTAACAGTGTCTTCAGCAAAGTTGATAATATTTACTCCAATCCTTATGGGTTTTCATCCAACATCAAGAAGGATGGTGAGCTGCCCTCAAGATTTGAGACATTTCAAAAGATCTTCTCGAACCCCTACGGATATTCTAAGAAAGTCTACACCGCTCCAGTCACTCACAAGTCCTTGCCAGAGCGTTTTGAAAATTTCCCCAGCATTTTGTCAAATCCATATGGCTACTCAGAAAGGGTGAAAACTGACTCAGCCTTACCCAGTAGGTTTGAACATTTCCCTTCAATACTTAGCAATCCGTATGGATACTCGAACAAGGTTCTACCAGACATTCACAAAACAAAACACCTCCAAGGACGTTTTGAAAACTTTCCAAGCATTTTGTCTAACCCATACGGCTACTCAGAAAAAGTTGTATCTGATTCAGCTCTGCCTGGTAGATTTGAAAATTTCCCTTCAATTCTTAGTAATGCATATGGGTATTCAGAACAAGTTGAGTCAGACACTCACAAAACAAAGCATTTACAGGGACGTTTTGAAAACTTTCCCAACATTTTGACAAATCCATATGGATACTCAGAAAAGGTGAAAACTGATAAGGAACTACCCAGTAGATTTGAAAGGTTTCCTTCAATACTTAGCAATCCATATGGGTACTCTACACAAGTTGTTTCTGACACTTACAAAACAAAGGAGTTACAGGGGCGTTTCAAAGATTTTCCTTCCATTCTTTCTAATCCATATGGGTATTCAGAAAAAATAAAATCTGATTCAGACTTACCCAGTAGGTTTGAAAACTTCCCTTCAATACTTAGCAATCCATATGGATACTCAACCCAAGTTGAAACTGACATTCACAAAGCTAAGGAATTGAAAGGACGGTTTGAAAATTTCCCCAACATTTTGTCAAACCCTTATGGATATTCAGAAAAGGTGAAAACTGATTCAGAACTACCCAATAGGTTTGAAAACTTCCCTTCAATACTTAGTAATCCATATGGGTACTCGACAAATGTTCAGTCTGATGTTTACAAAACAAAGGACTTAGAAAAACGCTTTGAAAATTTCCCCAGCATTTTATCAAACCCATACGGCTATTCAGAAAAAGTGAAAACGGACTCAGAATTACCCAGTAGATTTGAAAACTTCCCTACAATACTTAGTAATCCATATGGATACTCAACTCAAGTTACGTCTGATACTCACAAAACAAAGGACTTAGTAAAACGCTTTGAAAATTTCCCCAGCATTTTATCAAACCCATATGGCTATTCAGAAAAAGTACAAACTGATTCAGAATTACCCAACAGATTTGAAAACTTCCCTACAATACTTAGTAATCCATATGGATACTCAACCCAAGTTGCATCTGACAATCACAAAACAAAAAATTTACAAGGACGTTTTGAAAATTTCCCTAGCATTTTATCAAACCCATATGGCTATTCAGAGAAAGTGAAAACTGATTCAGATTTACCCAGTAGATTTGAAAACTTCCCTTCAATACTTACTAATCCATATGGGTACTCAACTCAAGTGGAGTCTGACATTTACAAACCAAAAGCCTTAAAGGGACGTTTTGACAAATTCTCAAGTATTTTGTCAAATCCTTATGGTTACTCAGAAAAAGTGCAAACTGATTCCGACTTATCCAGTAGATTCGAAAACTTCCCTTCAATTCTTAGTAATCCTTATGGGTACTCAACCCAAGTTGCAACTGATACGCACAAATTAAAAAATGTACAAGATCGCTTTGAAAATTTTCCCAGTATCTTGTCCAATCCTTATGGTTATTCTGAAAAAGTTAAAACTGATTCTGACTTACCAAGTAGGTTTGAAAATTTCCCTTCAATTCTTAATAATCCTTATGGGTACTCAACCCAAGTTGCATCTGACTCTCATACAGGGAAAAATCTGCAGGGAAGGTTTAAACATTTTCCCAGTATTTTGTCCAACCCATATGGATATTCAGAAAAAGTTAAAACTGATTCAGACTTACCTAGTAGATTTGAAAATTTCCCTTCAATACTTAGTAATCCTTATGGGTACTCAACTCAAGTTACTTCTGACACTCACAAAGCTAAAGAATTGCAGGGACGTTTTGAAAATTTCCCCAGTATTTTGTCAAACCCTTATGGATATTCAGAAAAGGTGAAAACGGATTCAGATTTACCAAGCAGGTTTGAAAACTTTCCGTCAATTCTAAGTAACCCATATGGTTATTCTGAACAGGTTCAAGAGGCAAATTACAACAAAAAGTCACTTCCATCAAGGTTTGAGAATTTTAAGACAATCTTCAAGAATCCTTATGGTTATTCTGAGAAAGTGAAAACTGATTCAGACTTACCTAGTAGATTTGAAAATTTCCCTTCAATACTTAGTAATCCTTATGGGTACTCGACTCAAGTTGCTTCAGACATCTATAAATCAAAAGATTTACAGGGACGTTTTGAAAATTTCCCAAGTATATTATCAAACCCATACGGCTATTCAGAAAAAGTGAAAACGGACTCAGAATTACCCAGTAGATTTGAAAACTTCCCTACAATACTTAGTAATCCATATGGATACTCAACCCAAGTTACGTCTGATACTCACAAAACAAAGGATCTACAAAAACGCTTTGAAAATTTCCCCACCATTTTGACAAACCCTTACGGCTATTCAGAAAAAGTGCAAACTGATTCAGAATTACCAAACAGATTTGAAAACTTCCCTTCAATACTTAGCAATCCATATGGATACTCAACCCAAGTTGAAACTGACATTCACAAAGCTAAGGAATTGAAAGGACGGTTTGAAAATTTCCCCAACATTTTGTCAAACCCTTATGGATATTCAGAAAAGGTGAAAACTGATTCAGAACTACCCAATAGGTTTGAAAACTTCCCTTCAATACTTAGTAATCCATATGGGTACTCGACAAATGTTCAGTCTGATGTTTACAAAACAAAGGACTTAGAAAAACGCTTTGAAAATTTCCCCAGCATTTTATCAAACCCATACGGCTATTCAGAAAAAGTGAAAACGGACTCAGAATTACCCAGTAGATTTGAAAACTTCCCTACAATACTTAGTAATCCATATGGATACTCAACTCAAGTTACGTCTGATACTCACAAAACAAAGGACTTAGAAAAACGCTTTGAAAATTTCCCCAGCATTTTATCAAACCCATATGGCTATTCAGAAAAAGTACAAACTGATTCAGAATTACCCAACAGATTTGAAAACTTCCCTACAATACTTAGTAATCCATATGGATACTCAACCCAAGTTGCATCTGACAATCACAAAACAAAAAATTTACAAGGACGTTTTGAAAATTTCCCTAGCATTTTATCAAACCCATATGGCTATTCAGAGAAAGTGAAAACTGATTCAGATTTACCCAGTAGATTTGAATACTTCCCTTCAATACTTACTAATCCATATGGGTACTCAACTCAAGTGGAGTCTGATATTTACAAACCAAAAGCCTTACAGGGACGTTTTGACAAATTCTCAAGTATTTTGTCAAATCCTTATGGTTACTCAGAAAAAGTGCAAACTGATTCCGACTTATCCAGTAGATTCGAAAACTTCCCTTCAATTCTTAGTAATCCTTATGGGTACTCAACCCAAGTTGCAACTGATACGCACAAATTAAAAAATGTACAAGATCGCTTTGAAAATTTTCCCAGTATCTTGTCCAATCCTTATGGTTATTCTGAAAAAGTTAAAACTGATTCTGACTTACCAAGTAGGTTTGAAAATTTCCCTTCAATTCTTAATAATCCTTATGGGTACTCAACCCAAGTTGCATCTGACTCTCATACAGGGAAAAATCTGCAGGGAAGGTTTAAACATTTTCCCAGTATTTTGTCCAACCCATACGGATATTCAGAAAAAGTTAAAACTGATTCAGACTTACCTAGTAGATTTGAAAATTTCCCTTCAATACTTAGTAATCCTTATGGGTACTCAACTCAAGTTACTTCTGACACTCACAAAGCTAAAGAATTGCAGGGACGTTTTGAAAATTTCCCCAGTATTTTGTCAAACCCTTATGGATATTCAGAAAAGGTGAAAACGGATTCAGATTTACCAAGCAGGTTTGAAAACTTTCCGTCAATTCTAAGTAACCCATATGGTTATTCTGAACAGGTTCAAGAGGCAAATTACAACAAAAAGTCACTTCCATCAAGGTTTGAGAATTTTAAGACAATCTTCAAGAATCCTTATGGTTATTCTGAGAAAGTGAAAACTGATTCAGACTTACCTAGTAGATTTGAAAATTTCCCTTCAATACTTAGTAATCCTTATGGGTACTCGACTCAAGTTGCTTCAGACATCTATAAATCAAAAGATTTACAGGGACGTTTTGAAAATTTCCCAAGTATATTATCAAACCCATACGGCTATTCAGAAAAAGTGAAAACGGACTCAGAATTACCCAGTAGATTTGAAAACTTCCCTTCAATACTTAATAATCCATATGGGTACTCAACACAAATTGTTACTGACATTTACAAAAGAAAAGATATTCAGGGACGGTTTGAAAATTTCCCAAGCATCTTGTCAAACCCATATGGTTACTCAGAAAATGTGAAAACAGACTCAGACTTACCAAGTAGATTTGAAAATTTCCCTTCAATACTTAGCAATCCTTATGGGTACTCACAGCATGTTGAGAAGGCGCACTATAAACCAAAACTCAGTACAAAGCGATTTGAAACATTTAACACTATTTTTAAGAATCCCTATGGATATTCTGAGAAAGTCCAGACCGATTCCCCCCCTGCAGCTTTCGAAAAAGTAGAAAGCATCCTGGTTAATCCTTATGGTTTTTCAGAGAATATTGTTAAAGATCCAATTAACAGGAAGAAAAATTTACCCTCTAGATTTAAGTCTTTCGACTCGATTCTTAGTAATCCTTATGGCTATTCTACCCAAGTTGAAAAACTAGAAGACAAAGAATCCTTGTTTGTCAAGGTCGACAAAATTCATTCCCAACCCTATGGATACTCTACGCAGGTCATTCGTTCCTCTGATAAACCCCGAAAACTCCCATCCAGATTCACTACTGTGAATTCCATCACATCAAATCCATATGGATACTCTGAACAGGTGATGAAGACAAGTTCGGATATCTCTTCCTTTGGTCATTTCCCCAGCATCCTTGTCAATCCATATGGCTATTCAGAGGAAATACGAAAAGATGTCTATATTCCCAATAAACTTGAAAGTCGTTTTGAGCCTGTCAGCCAAATCTATTCTAACCCCTATGGTTTCTCTGAAAAGGTAGAGAAATTATCAATTGATGATAAACTCACCATCAAGACACCAAGTATAAAAACAAACCCATATGGCTATTCATAATCTACTGATGATAAACTGACATTCGTTTTGACTCCTGGAAAGATCACTGATACTTACGGTTATTCTTAAGTTGTATGTACAACAGGAAGTTAATCCAGACACATTGTTTGAGAAGGTGGTGTCTATTATCAAAAATTCGTATACCAATTGTACAGCTGGCGCTCTTCCTAGAGTCCCTATCAACCTTTGGCCAATTCAAAGATTCACACGAGAATATCAATTAATGGCTATCTTCTCTTGCCAACGTTGGGAAGACGCCCTTTAAGTGAAATATATGTCTGTATTTCCATATGATTTCTATTCTAGATTTGTTAATGAGGGAGGTAAACTTGATATTAACCAAATTTGTCTCTGCAAGAAAATTGTATGTATTTCCATTTAAAAAACATAGATAAAATAATTCAGTCTCCCTTTATCCTTCAAATGTTATACTTCAGCAGCTATCCACCCTGCAAAGATGAACAAAAATTCCAACTAGGCCAACTGGTAATAATATATTCAGTCTGGTGTTGAAAATATAATATTATTTATAACTGTAAGGCTGATGTATGCCAAGTTTATAAAAATATGTAAAATGTTTTCAAATCTATATGCTATTCGATTATACTTTTTACCTTAATCTGTCTTATCTTTCTATGTTAAAATAAAATACTATTTTTCTTTTAGATCACTCCTTTAAAAAAAATACTACATAAATTTGAAAACAACTTGTAGTTTCGTTTATCCCTCTACTCTTATGTTGTGAACGATATAATATAGACGATTTAGTTTCAGGGGACTGACTACATGGGTGTGGGAGGAGGGTATCAATGGGAAGGGGTTACTAAGTGATGAGTTCTATAGAAATAATGAAGCCATGACCCAATATACAGCATGTGGGAAACTATTCAAACTAAGAAAACAACTTCTATAACTAAGTATAAGGTACTGTACAAAAGGAATCTTGCCAACCTCGACTTCCAAGCAACCATTTCAAGGACTAATATTATTCTTATATTTACATGCACTACTATCAATACTTTATATCCATCACATGACATAAAATAAAAAGGAAATTTTGAATATAATCTGATTCATTTGCTTCTTGAATAAACTTCCAAAGACTATTTATAATATTCACCTTATAATAGTTTACAGTACACTCCATCATTTTTTTTTAGAATTCAATAAAATTTCTTAGATGTGCAGACAAATTACAAATTTTGGTAAATAAGGTTTAAGAGTACTGTACACAATTTTATCCGGGGTTAAAATTTAATACATTTAGGTTCTAATAATAAATAATAATAATAATAATATCTATACTTATTGCACTAAAAAAATACCAAAACACGACTGAGTGACAATGTGGTGTACAAATGCCTCCGAAAATGTCGAGACACTACCTGCTTGAGTCTAGCAGGTAGTGTCTCGAAATTTTTGTAGGTAAGTGTATAAGTCAGACTCAGGAATTCGTACACAGATCATTGTTTATAAGGAGTCATTATTCTACACATTATTATTTATATACTGTAGGCATTGTTCTTCTGACTGATTCAAGTAATACCCAAGTTATATTATTAGAAAATATATATATGAAGAAATTATTGTACTACATTTTCTAGTTGGTACGAATAGTTGATGTTATAGTGGTGTACACGAATTCCCGAGGCCGATTGTACATACACCTATACTGTATAAATGGAATAAGTAATGTACTCCCATATCAACGTGACTCAATAATGAAAAAATATTAAGAACGAGTGAACATAGTGGAGTTATCATACATTAGTTATATTTACACACATTATTATTGCTATACACAGTAATATTGTTACATCTATCAATAAAATATAAAATAAATGGACATTGGTAATAGCAAGTAACATCTAGAATTTCATATATCTATTATACTGTATTATATAAACCACTGAGAACAGAAACAGGAACTGTGAGTACTTTCGTATATTACATTCTCAGACAAAGTGAGTACAAGAAGGGACAAGTCGGAGTATATGTGCACACAAAACCACATGGGGACATGGGGTAGGGGGGTAAATGTGGGTTCACCTCCCCTCTCCTTCCTGGACGTTTTAGTCTGGTGGGAAACGCTTCATTACCAAGTCTGTTATTACTGTGTCACATAAAGTGATAGATGATATTATATTCTGTTACCTTCATGAGTTTAGAATGAGTAGTCTAGATACTCCACATATGATTAGGAAGTTTTAGATTGCAATCCTATTTCCTTCAGATGCCTTAGGGTTCAGGGACAAAGCTGTAATATCCATAAACTATTATTGAAAGTGTTTCATCATCTATGTAATGACTATTGTTTGACTTATTGTATGTACTTGTACTAAATACAAAGTCAGACGTCAGACCACCATGATGAGTTTAATGTGTAGGGAGTCAGATTCTCCTGCTCCATAGTTATTTCAATCCTCGTATTAATTGGAATCAGTGATTATATGATGTTCACATATACTACACCAAGACTTATATTGCCCAACTAAAAAGTCCCTGAGGCCTGTGATGTATTTCTTCCGTTGGAGATTTGGTTACATATGATGTTATTGGAGCTTCATTTGGCTCTGATGACATTCCAAACAACAGCGGCATTTTAAAAAACTTTAGCGGATTCTGGAAGAACGAAAGGGGTCTCTCTGTTTGTGGTACTGGTGATCTGAATAATGTATCTGGTATTTCAGATGAGTCCACAGGGGATCTTGAGGGTCGAGTCTCGGGTCTCTCGTTTGATTCATGGGAAGCTGCGTTGAACCGGTCGAATCTTATAGGCTTTCCAGGAACTGTTGCATAGGAACTGGTACCTTCATCTGGTCCTATTTGTGAAATCTGAGGCGTGCCAGGTAAAGAGGGTCTTCCAGGTGGTATTATGTGTTCGTTATTTGGCCTGTTATGAAACCTTGTTGGCTGGAATGGTCTCTGAAATGATGATATTGGATTCTTGGGTGGCCCAAATTGAGGGCTGTGAATGACCTCTGAAGATCCTCCTCCTGACTCAACGGGGTTTCCAACTGATGCATGAGGACCCCTAAAATGTGTGCCAGGTTCTCTGTTTGATGTAAACGTGTTCCTTAGTGGTGCTACAACATTCTCATTTGATGCCACAGGACCAGGTCTCCTGGTTGATACAAAGGATCCAGTAAAGGATGCATCAGGTCTCCTGGTTGATGGAAACTGCCCACGAAAGGATGTATCAGGTCTCCTTGTTGATACAACCTGTCCCCTAAAAGATGGATCAGGTCTCCTCACTGATGTTAGCGGGTCTCTTGGTGATGACACTATATTTCTAATTGGATTATTATTGTGTCCATTAAATGAATTTGGACCCCTGAATAATGCCTGTGAATCTTTAGTTGGCCGAGTTGGATTCTGGAATGATGTACCTGGTCTTCTGGGTGGTGTCGGTGGATTCCCAGGTGGTGATGGACGCCCTGGTGAGAGATCTGGAGCCTGGACGACTGCAATAGGGTCTCCCAGCCAGGATCCAAAAGGTCTCCTGCCTTCAAAGTTCCCAAAACGCTGTGGTGTTGGTGGCCTCCCTCGGAACCGCTCTCTTCTACCTCTATCATTGTGTCTGTTTCCATTCCTCCATTCGTATCTGTGTCTCTCACCTCCATATCCATTTTGATTTTTTCCTTCGTCAGTGTTGTTTGTCCCTTGTGGCTTCTCGTCCTCTTTGTCTTTATTTACATCCTCTTCTCCTTCATCGTCTGTGTCTTTTTCTTCCCCATCTCCATTGCTCTGGCTTTCATTCGGTTCGTCTTTACTGCCATCGCTTTTCTCACTTTCCTGGTTTCCTTCGCCATTTCCATCCATTTTTTCATCTGGTTCCTTTTTCTGTTGTTTTTCATTTCTTTTGTCATTCTCTCCATTCCCCTTTTCTCTCTTCCCATTCTCCTGTTTCTCCACCTTCGAAATTCTGTCATCATTACTTTCCCTTTGGCCATCACTCTTTTTTTTTTCACCACCATCTTCATCATCACACGAGTCAACGTCATTCCTACTCTTTTCTAGTTCCAATTCTCTGTTTATTCCTCTTTCGGTGTCCTGAGGAGTCTCCAGTTCCTTCATTTCTTCTATTTCTTCTTTCAGCCTCCCGACGTTACTCATTATTTCATCCCCGTTTCTCTCTTCTTCTTTATTTTCTCCAACTTTTCTCATAGTTCTTTTGCTTTTTGTTGTCTTCCCCCTGAGGTGATTTCCCCTCTCTAGTACCAACTGGAGCCAGTCCTCGACACTCATCCCACCGATCATCGCCTCTGTTCCTGTACCATCTGTGTTTTCGTCTGGTACCTCTCCTATCCGGTTGATTTCCCGGCTTTGCACTCGTATAATCAACTCTTCAATGGCATCCAATATTTCACCATTACTGTTGTTTCTGTTGTTTTCAAGTTGCATCAACATGCTGGTTACGTTTGAGGACATTGTGTCTAAAGTTGCAGCCATTTGTTGATCACTTCGTTTGGTCATGGGTGGTGTCCTTCTCTTCATCATGTCTTCTTCTGCTAAGCCCATACTGGAGTTTATAGGATCTGGAGTTGTGTTGAGTTCTCCCTCTCGTGGAATGTCGCTGTTATTCTTCTGTAGACTCATAATGAAATCCACAACAAGGTCGAATTTACTCTTTTCCATCGTTTTCATAAGGTCCTTGACTGATGATAAAGTGTCATTTTTTGGCGAGTTATTTTCCTGGTCACCATTATCTGAATTTACTGAAGAAGTTATATTTGGATGGTCTGTCATGATATCTTCACTAGTGTTTTGTTCTTTTTCATTTCCTCCTCTATCTGTATTATCTTCCCCATCATCTATTTCTTCAAACTTTTTTCTTTTCTCAGCTTTCAGGAACCTTATAAGTTCAGCAATTTTATGTAACTTCTCTCTCCTGTCTCCATCTTCATCATTTGCCTTTACATCCTCCTGAGTGCTATCCTCAGGCTCCTGCTTACATCCTTCCTTCTTCCCTTTCTTACCTTCATTTTCCACCAACACCATTGTATCCAACAACAACTGGGTGGAATTATTTGGTGTTTCTGTCTTTGCACTCACATTCTTTCCCACGTCCCTATCTCCACCTGGAAACTGTACTCTGGCTGTCTCATTGTTTACATCTCCTACTCTGTATCTTCTGATCAGCTGTAGATACCTAAGTAAATCTACAATGGCCTGCATGTTATCCTTTACGTGTGCCCTCTTTACTTGCATATCCTCACTCCTGTCACCAATGGCCGAGAGATCACCTTGGCTTTTGTCTCTGCTGTTTGTATCAGACTGAGGGTTTTCTTCCTTCACCTCTGTATCTCCTTTACTTCTTTCTCTCGAAATGTCACTAGTGATTTGCATCTTTCCCATTCGGCTCATCATATCGTCTTCTTCGTTTCCATTTATCTGTGTGTTATTTGTCTCCATCCCCAGCATTCTTCTCATGTACTCCATTTTCCCATCAGCCAGCAACATTCTTCGTATTGCTTCTGCCTCTCGACCAGATAGACTGTAAGTTGTATCAACCTCATCATTATATTCTCTCCCAGTAGGAAAATCCTCTCTAAAAAGGGCAATATCCTGAGGCCTGTAGAAAATAGACCACAGTTTGGGCTCTGGTACAATGGGGAGGTGTGGAATCTGAGAGGGATCCATGCTGAATCCTCTTGCCTCAAGCATCGCATTTTGATTGATCTGTGATTGTTTTTGCATTTGATTTCTGCCATTTCCCTCTTGCTGATCAACTGATTGTGGATTATTATTATTATTATTATTATTATTTGAGGGGTGCATTCTTCTTCTGTTTTGTTGAGGTGGTGCTCGAAGACCATTTGAAGGCATGAATGGTCTGCGTCGCTGTTGATTCACTCCAGTTTGTTGTTTTAAAAGAGGCTGAGGGGGATCCTGATTCAGTAAGGAAATCATGGTTGACTTTCTCTCCGCCACAAGACCTTTAGAGGGATTCCTCATCGTGACTGGATTCTTTCCTGGATTCCTTATTAAGAGGCGTTGAAGTTCAGATACAGGGATTCCCAAAAGGTCTGCCAGTTCAGTTGCAGCATCAAACATGAATTCTGTGTTTTCTTCACGGTTTGTTACACGTTTGGAATTAGCATCCTCTTGTGTGCGGGATGTAGAGACTTGAGCTTCATTTTCTGGTACTGCAGTCGTCATCATATGTGAATAATTATCAAAAGGAAGTACTTGGTTTTCACTGTTAGCTTCACTGGTGGTATTTTTTCCTTTATTTGCCAACATCGTCTCTGTTGTTTGAGCTTCAGCAATTTTCTCCGAGTTAACCCTTGTTTCATCGCTGGAATTGGATGAGCCAATATCAGGTTCTTTGGTGGCATCATCCTGCTCTAACTCGGAGAAATCAGATGAGAAGAGGTCAAGTGAGAAACCCTGACTGTCATTGGCATAAGCTGGTCCCACCCCAGTCTCCAGGTCCACAATGATCTCTGGCCGGGATGGGTCAAGGAGCGTTGGAAGAGACGCGTTGAACCTGAGGATATTGATGAGCTTGAGGGAGGTGGTTTGATTCACGGGTAGGGAAAATCCGAGTTGGACTTCAAAAGGTGGATGCTGGGTAATCATTTGTGCCTCTCTGGCTTCCAATACGCCTTCAGTATTTCTTGGCAGACGCGGAGGCCAAGGATGCAAGCTTGTCTCCGTTCTATGACTCTGAATATCGAGGTAATGCCTAGATTCTTCATCATTCTCAACTCCAGGAAGTTTTTTGTCCTCCATTCTGGTCTGCCACTCTCCTTTAATCATGGGAGATGAAGCAGCATTCTTGTTGAGAACATGGCTGTAAGAGGTATAAGAAATATTGTCATGTGTTCTTCCTGACCCCATACTTTTATTTCTTGTTGTCCAGTTACTGCTTGTTGTTGTAGTTGGTCGTGTATTGTTGACATAATAATTGTTGTTTCTTGAGGATATTGGTGAGATGTTTTTATTGGGCCAAAGAGATCGAAAACCAGTATATTTTTTATTCTCCAGGTCTGAACTTTGACTGTCCATGTCTGCTTGAGGAATAACTCTAACAGATTTGGCTTCTCTCAAATCTTGGTCCTTATTCTCGAGAGAATAAGGTTGGTAGACCATGAATTCTTCTGGTACGAGGCTTCCAGAACTCTCCTGAAAATTATTAAATTCCCTCAGCTCTTCATTCTGCCTTTCGACTTGGAAGGTTCTGGATATTTCTTGTGGTGAACTTGTGTGGCTCAGATGGAAAGATCTAGGAAAATGTGGTGATTGGTTCTTATCCTCGAAAGAAATACTGGTTGGAGGGGTTCCAAATTCTTCTTTTCCTTCTCTCACGGAACTTACGTAGAAAGATCTGGGGTCAACTGATACTTGTCTCATTGCTTTGGGAGATTTGTCTTGAATGGTTGTGAATGTCTCTGGAACTTGGCTTTCAGAAATTACATGGGATGACTCAAGATCACATAATGTTTTATTTTTGCCTTCACAGGCTTTGAGGGTTCCAGATTTTGTTTCTACCTCACCAGCCACATGGGAGACGAACCTCATTTCCTTTGGTGTTGGGTTCAAAGTATCATTTAGTGGAAAGGGCATTTGAACTTTACTTTCAGTTGTTTCAGATTTAGCAAAATGGTACACCTTTGTTCCCTCATCATTCCTATGGTTTACATCACTTGAATTTTGAAAAGAGTTAGTACTTTCATTTGTCTTTTGTCCATCTCTTGCAATATAGTAATCAGACTTCTTATTCTCAGATTCAGACTCAAACTCATCAAACTTACTTTCTGAATATTTGAGAGCCCTAATATCACCTGCATCATATAACTGTATAATTTCTGGTATTCTTGTAGTCTGTCTTTTATTCATGTTATTTTGTTTGTCATGTTCATGTATTTCTTCTCCCACTCGTCTTTGACCTGCCTCTTCTTTTCTCTCCTTTTCATATACGTTTCCTTCTTGGACTGTTCTATCCCACTCCGTTCTCATGTGAGTCATCTCCAAATTCAGTCCAGTATTGCTGTCTATGCTTTCTCCAATATTTATCTCCTGGTGGTCAGTTCGCTTTCCAACCTCAGGATCGATGTTTTTAACACTCACTTTATCTTCCTTTATCCCATTAGAGTGGTTTATCTCTCTATCTACAAAATCGATGTAGCTTTCTTTCCTCTCTGTCTCTCTGTCATAAATCCTCTCTCCATCCTCTGGGCTGGCCACTACATCGCCAGCAGCCTCAGCCCTTATCAAACCCATCAACATCCTCAGGGCTTTTGGGCTGTAGCGGCTCTGGGGAGGAGAAGAAGACATTCTGGCACTTCGTGTAAGTTGAGGGAGATCCTTAAGTTCTGATGTTGCATTAAATTCTTTGGTGTTCAAATCCTTAGCTATTGAGGTTGGATTCCTTTGATAAGTGGTCAGATTATCCGATTTCAGTGTAAGTGAGGAATCCTTTTGTTTGTTAGTAAGAGCATTTGGTGTTAACATTACATCCTTTTCAATAGAAATAAGATCATTTGGTTTAGGGGTTGAATCCTCTTCAATAATCAGATTCCTTTCTGATGGTACAGGACCCTCTCCTTTGTTAATATGGAAGTCCTTAGACATAAATATTGATAACTTTCCCTCATCTACTTCTTCTGTGGTCAGATTTTTTATTGTAGAAGTTTGAATCTCTTGTAGAGTCAGGATATTTTTGGGTTTTGGAATTGTACCCTCTTGTTTACTGGTCAGGTGATTCTTTGCTAATGAACCTAGATCGCCTCGTCTAGTGTTCAGGAGATCGGTAGTTGTAAGAATAGGGTTTTTTCTTTCTCTAATCAAGAGGGTCCTGGGTTTTGGAAATTGATCTTCTCTCCTGGAACGACGGAGCTTCTGAATGAATGTCCTGGTGTGTGGGATTGTTTGACCCTCATCTTCTCTGAGTAGATGTGTTTTCCTCGCGTTCTCCACCATCCTGGAGACTCTGTTCATCACTGGTGACTCGGGCTTTACCTCAGAATCCTGTAATGAAATAAAAATTATGTCATTACAGTATAAAGCAAGTTAGGTGTACGATGTAGAATAAACACCATTGTCAGATCTGGGATTTGATTTGTACAGTCACTCATAAAATTTAAGACCCCCCACAGGCCAGTCACCTTGTATGTGTGATATCGGTTCTGGCAACATTGTACGTGACGTCAGTGATGGCGTTTGAGATATGAAGCTGATCTGCTCGACTCACCCTGAAGTAAGGGTAAATGAGACGAAGCATGAGTTGAGATAATAATTCGAGCAAACCAGCCTTCCTCCAAACACCACACACACCATTACCTCTGACGTCAGGTACAATGTTGCCAGAACCGATATCACACGTATAAGGTGACTGGCCTGGGGGGTCTTAATTTTCATGAGTGACTGTACCTACCCCTTACTAAGTTACTGTGTGCAGTGCAGTCATTATTTGAGAATTTTACTAAATGAAAATGATTTGGCCTAATATGCAAGCGGTTTATCTTTTTAGAACTCCACAGACATTTACCTAATTCATCAGGAGTAGCTGAGTCCCATCTCTGCCAATGGTGTTCATTTTTCAGTATTTCAAATATAAAGAATAGCAAGAAGTGTACAGCATCATTAATCCTAATGAATTGTACGAAGTTACGAGTTACTCTGCTACCACTTTAGGTATGTAGGCTACACATGTACTGTATATGTAAGGGATTGGAAAAATTACTTCATATTTTGTTATATTTTAGATGATATTTGGAGAATTTTAACAACGAACATTCCCCTAATGTTCTTTGAATTTTTGTGGTGTAAAGGGTCTTCTAAGTAACTAATTTTTATTGTTTGAATGCACGGTATGTGGATGGATTCAATAATTTGGTTGTATTTTTTGCCGACAAATAACATGTGCTTTAGAGAAACTTCTTGGGGTTGATAAACTTTTCCTTTTATTCTCACATTCCTTCCTTGACTAACCTGATAAAATGGAGCTTGTTGACCAGGACTAAGAAGGTGTAATGTGTCATCTATTGCTTTCCTTGGTGGCTCTGTGTAGGGAGCCGCTAGAGGGACGGCCAACCTGAAAAATACTCAGATTGTATATTGACTCCCTAGTTTATGGTGGTGGAGTCACAGGTTGAAGCCCCATTGTGTGACTCCACCTATACACATACAGTACAAACACACATACTCTAAATGTAGGAACAACACATAAGGCATCTGTACTGTACATACACACACACCTTCTAAGAATACAACTTATGCCACTGAATTTGTAATATTTGAGCATGCATGTGCTTGTACCATTAAGTATTTATATATAGAAGTATAGGTGTAGATTACTCTCTTAATCTTTCTAGTCTTGATCTATGTCTCCTTATTATTAATTAAATTAGTGAAACTATATACCCAATGCCATACAGTACAGTACAGTACAAGTGAAAGCATTATCACACTCTGGTAATTATGTATGAAAGTAGATAGATGACAGTACTAGTAGTAGCAAGGAGTATGGCAATAGCTCTCTCATGTCAAAACCTATATATAATCTGCATACATCAGTGCTCACGGATTAATAACACTGTCAAAGCACCCAACTAGTTCATTATTGCGTGAGTGAAGCAGGAAGCATTTGTATGACAACATAGATGATGATGATGATGATGGGGGGGTTGAGGTTGCGAGGTGTCTGTCATCAGTGGGATAAATATATGCATCATGCAACATTAATCATTCTATTCCATCATGTTTACCTCACTGTTGCAATTGCAGCTAGATACTAGTTCTCAAGTAATGGAGAGAGAGAGAGAGAGAGAGAGAGAGAGAGAGAGAGAGAGAGAGTGTGTGTGTGTGTGTGTTCTTACCTATTTGTATCTTTACAGGATTGAGTCAAGCTCGTAATGTCCCGTATTTTAAATCACAATTATCATATTTTTCTTTAAAGTCATGTATGTGTGTGTGTGTGTGTGTGTGTGTGCACATTAAAATAGTAAAATGAAGATTGTGATAATCCAGAAAGACAAAAATGAAGATGACATAAATCACGAAGGAAAAAAAAAAAGAAAGGGAGAAAAGAGAATGACTAGGGGCAGAAGATACGCAGAGAGAGAGAGAGAGAGAGAGAGAGAGAGAGAGAGAGAGAGAGAGTGTGTGTGTGTCGCGCATGTCACTAATTGTCCTCCTATATATATAAGCCCCATCCCCCACCCCCCTCCTCCTGCCATGCATAATTGTAGTTGTCATCACTGGGGTACAACATGACACTCCATATTTAACACATAATATGGAGCGCATCACACGGTTGTTGTTGTGTAAGACAGGGAGGGAGACAGGGAGGGACTACGGGATTGTGGCTTCATTCCTTCAGTTGAAATTAAATCTGTTGAATATGTTAACTATAAATCTTTTAACGCCACGTTCAGTATCATATTGTCCCTCATAATGTTCCTTGTTGTATATTGACTTTAAGATACTCGTTGGTGTTAGATTATACGTAAATGGTGATAATTATATAGTTGTGATTATAATTCCATGAGACCGTGATAGTTTAAGGGGAGTTACCTGATGTGGACAAATTGAAGCATAGGTAACCCTCCAAACTCTGTCATAAAACACATCTTTGCCGTCTCATAGGGAGGGATTCTGTTACCTGGCATAGTTTGGAGGAATCAGAACCTCCTAACCTTCCGACAGCAGGTTAATTCCCTTAACTATACAAACTAAATCTCATGGAATTAGAGACCTTTCATTTCACCACCAACAAAAGAAGAATCTCCCCTAAAAACAAAGACTGGGTTGGCTGAAGGATGAAGGACGAGAGATTTGCTTACTCATGTTTAAGACCCATTAGTCAGTAAACTCCACGACCTCGGTAACTTTTATATATATGAGGTTAATGTCATATAGGTGAGTTTGCAATGTTGTCCCCAATGAGGCATATATAACTATAATATTGGGCCTAATGATGCATAAATATTGACTATAGTCCATCGATCATTTATTGGGACATGTGAATTAAACTCTATCCCCCTCCGTCTCACCATAAAATCCTAATGATGCATAAATATATTCACAGGTTCATCGATTGTTTATTGGCACATGTGAATTAAACTCTGTCCCCCTCCGTCTCCCATAAAATCCTAATGATGCATAAATATATTCACAGGTCCATCGATCATTTATTGACACATGTAAAGAAAATCTATCCCCCTCCCATTCCCCATAAAATCCTAATGATGCATAAATATTGACTATAGTCCATCGATCATTTATTGGGACATGTGAATTAAACTTTATCCCCCTCCATTTCACCATAAAATCCTAATGATGCATAAATATTGGCCCAATGGTGTATACATTTTCACTAGTTCATCGATCTTTTATTGACACATGTGAAACTCTATCCCCCTTCCCATTAAAATATATCATGGGTAATAAAATCGGTGTCAGGTAAGGTCACTGTTATCGAATCCTGACTACACAGTAAATAATATTGTAGAAACTTATAATCTCGAAAATGGATATGGTAATCAATATTAATCTGAATATTCTTATTACATTGATGATATTGCCCCTAATTGTGTATTAATCTTACATAACAATAATTGATAATACATATGAAACCCAGCAGTACATTTATGCCAGGTAGTAAAGTAGTTATATTGATAGCATATATTAGGCTATATATAAAGAAAAAAAAAAAAAAACCTTTCTATGCAGTGACCCCTATCATATATCCATTTTCTTTGAACAGTTAATAGAGAAAATGATAAAAGACAAAGCATACAAAGGGGACACTACTGTATACTAACCTGAACCAGCGAGGTGCCTGTGGTGTTGTGATGTTTACACTTGATGACTCGGTATGTATCCATCTTGCACATGACGTCAATCCCTGCAAACACTGCAACGCTGCCTGAAATATCGATGCAATGGGTGGTGGTTCGAAACTCCTATATTTCGTACCCTCGCAACGATAGGCAAGTGAAAAATTAACTCATAAAAGAGCCCGTGTCTGAGTTAAAATTATGAGGCCAGTTACGTTACGTTGGGGAGTTAGGATGGGAAGTATTATAGAAGGAAGTGTACCTTTAAAATGTACAAAAGCGGTCCTTCTATTTACTCCTCTCTCTCTCTCTCTCTCTCTCTCTCTTTCTCCACTCCTCCACCTCTGTTTCCTCTCCATTTATCTACCTCCCCATCACACACACACACACACACACACTCTCTCTCTCTCTCTCTCTCTCTCTCTCTCTCTCTCTCTCTCTCTCTCTCTCTCTCTCTCTCTTTTACATTTCATAGCCTACTACTCTTCCTGACCATAAATCAACACTCACTCATTCTCCCGTGGGACAACAGAACCCGTGTCTGAGTAAAAATGATTAGACCAGTTACGTTGGGTAGTTAGTCAAGGAAGTACCAGGTATCATAGGAAAAAAAAGTATTGTACCTTCAAATTGTCCAAAATGAACTTCGGGAAAACATCACTTTATAATTATTCAATCCGACTGTGGCCCAATTACGCAAATTCTCATTCACATTATTATAAATTTATCGAATCCGACTGAGGCTAAATTAGTAAACAACAACAACAATGATCTACGATTCATTCCATCTTTCCCAAATCCACTGACAACACTAACTAACAAAAACACACTGACAACATCCACTAAGATAAATCACACTGACAACATCTCGTCACACACACACACACTGACAACACCAACTCACCAATATTAATCACACTGACAACATCTCGTCCCACACACACTGACAACACCAACTAACAAAACCCCACTGACAACACCAACTAACCACCAAATCACACTGACAACACCAACTAACAAAACCCCACTGACAACATCACCTCACCAAGATAAACACCACACTGACAACATCCACTCCCCAAATCACTTAAGATAATTCATATTTACAACATTAACTGACCAAATCACACTGACAACATCACCTCACCAATATAAAACCCACACTGACAACACTAACTCAACAATATTACACACACAAACACAAGACACACACACACATTGACAACACCAAACTCACCAATAATAAACACAGTGACAACATCTCGTTACACACACACACACACACTCCTTGCTGTCATGAACCGCTGTCTTCTTCACAAATAGTAATATCACTTGTCATATTGTTTATCTTTGGTTTATAATATCACAAGTTTGGGCCATATATATTATATACTAATATTTTTTCCTATGACACTTGGATATTTATTTTATTTTTATTACTGTTTATATACCGTATATTTGTTTTTGTTTTTTTATCACAAGTTCTACTGTTTTTGTATATATATAACTTTGTCTGTTTACTGTTTTTATAGATATAACTGTTTGTCTGTTTACTGTTTTTGTATATATAACTTTTTGTCTGTTTACTGTTTTTATGTATAACTGTTTGTCGGTTTACTGTTTTTATATATTTATCAATTGTCTGTATTACCGTTTTTATATTTATTAATATATTTATTCTTGTATATATACTTTAACGAATCAGTATATAATCAAAACACAAGTTAGATCCATACACCAAAAGCAACTATACATAAAATATACAGTACATACATATAATATACTGTATATTAATATC
>JAWZYT010001974.1:155000-162140 GCA_034508575.1 Petrolisthes manimaculis
GGGAGTAGGGGGACAGGCTTGGGGGGTTATGGGGGGTGCGGGAATAGGGGGACAGGACTTTCTACCCACTCTAAGCCTGTCCCCCTATTCCCGCACCCCACAAACTCCCCCCAAGCCTGTGTGTGTGTGTGTGTGTGTGTGTGTGTGTGTGTGTGTGTGTGTGTGTTTCGTGGCAATATTTGAAGGACTCATTTACCTTCAATTTCTAACTATATCACAAACTTTAACAAACACTTCAATTAATTCATAAACAATATTACAATACATCTTACATTTATATTTACTTTTTGTTCAGCTTGAAAATAATGGCTCGACAGTTTTATATTATTAATCTCTGACTAACACAAGACGATTTTCACGTCGGAGGGAAACACTGTTGACATTTAAAGGTTAAGCAGAGAGAGAGAGAGAGAGAGAGAGAGAGAGAGAGAGAGAGAGAGAGAGAGATCACTTAACCCCATAAACAACAGCTGCTCTCTCTCTCTCTCTCTCTCTCTCTCTCTCTGTGTGTGTGTGTGTGTGTGTGTTTGTCAGTCTGGGTTCTTGTAGCTCTCCTCGCTTGTATGTATGTACCCTTTAACTCTCTCTCTCTCTCTCTCTCTCTCTCTCTCACTTTCTCTGCTGTGGTCTGTGTTTCTATGTAACTCTATGTAACTCTCTTTCTCTACCTCTCTCTCCCTCTATCTCTCCCCCCCCACTCTCTCTCTCTATCTATCTTTCTTAGTCTATTTCCTATCCTCAACCACCCCCTCTCTCTCTCTCCCTCTTTCCCTCTCTCCCTTTCTCTCTCTCTCTCTCTCTCTGCTTAGTCTATTTCCTATCCCTAACCTCTCTCCCTTCCTCCCCACTCTATATACCTCTTAAAAGTAGGGTGGCAATTTGGCCTCTTCTCCTCCTCCTTTCACCCTTCCTCTTGGCTTCCCTTATCAATTCCTCGTCACCCCTTCACCCTTCACCCTTCATTGCCCCACACAATAGTCCCTTCTTCACCCCTTCACCCATGCCTTCACCCCTCTCCATTCCTCCCATATATATACTTTCGTTGTACCCATGCATCCCGTCCTATCCCCATTTCTTTACGGTGTGATTTCTCTCCCCATTATTATGATCTCTACCCCATTCAGATCCTCATCAGTCCTCCCCCAACCTACCAATCCCCTATTTCTCTGACGTGCCCTCCTCCCTTAATCTAACCTAACCCCTCCTCCCTTACCCCATTTCTACTCCCCAATCAACCCCCCATAACCCCATTCCTCCTCCCACCTAACCCCCATTCCTCTCTGACTCGTCCCCCTCCCCTAACCTAACCCCTCCATCCCAACCCCCATTCCTCTGACTTGCCCCCCACTCCCATTCCTTTCTGACTTCCCCCAACTCCATACCCCCATTCCTCCCCCCACCTAAACCCCATTCCTCTCTGACTTGCCCCCCTCCCTTACCTTAACCTAACCAACCCCTCTTCTCTTCCCTCACTGTACTGTACATTCAAAGTGTAAACATTTACCTGGTGACCCCCTCCCCTTCTTCCTCCCCCCAGTTTCCCCCTCCCCTCCTCCCCCCAGTTTCCCCCTCCCCTTCTTCCTCCCCCCAGTTCCCCCCTTCTTCCCCCCCCTCCCCTCCTTCCCCCAGTTCCCCCCTCCCCTCCCCTCCTCCCCCCAGTTCCCCCCTCCCCTCCTCCCCCCCAGTTCCCCCCTCCCCACAGTTCCCCCCTTCCATCTTGCCACACCCGTCCCTTTTTTTCCTCACTCAATCTTTTCCCACTTTCTTCTTTCTTTCCTTGTTCCTTTGTTTCCCGCTTTCCCTTTTTTCTTTCCTTCCTCATTTCTTTTCCACTTTCCTTCTTTGTTTTCCGTTTTACTTCTTTCCTTCCTAGCTCTTTTCTTTCCCACTTTTCCTTCTTTCTTTCCCACTTTCCCTTCTTTCCTTCCTAGCTCCTTTCTTTCCCACTTTTCCTTCTTTCTTTCCTTCCTCCTTTATTTTCCGTCTTACCTCTATATTTTATTTATCTTTCCGTTTGTTTATTTGCCCACAAGAGTGTTATTATCTTATCTTCCTCTCGCTCTTCCTTCCCCCATTCTCTCTTCCCTACTTCCACTTCCTTCCTCCCACCCCTCATTTTCTTTTCCCTGGACTTCCATTTCCTTCTTCCCTTCCCCTCTTCCTCTCTTTTCTTGTTCCATTTCCTTCCTTCCTTCCTTCCTCTCTTTACTTCTTCCATTTCCCCTCTTCCTCTCTTTACTTCTTCCATTCCCTCTTCCTCTCTTTACTTCTTCCATTTCCCTCCTTCCTCTATTTCCTTCCTCTCTCTTCCCTACTTTCATTTCCTTTCTCCCCATCTTCCCTCCTTCCTTCCTCTCTTTTATTTTTCCCTGCCTTCCTCTCTTTCCTCCCACCCCTCCTTCTATCTTCCATTTCCTTCCTTTCCCTCTTCCTTCCCTCCTTCCTTCCTCTCTTTCCTACTTCTTCTCTTTCCTCCCACCCCTCCTTCTTTCTTCCTCTTTTTTCCTCCCACCCCTCCTTCTATCTTCCCTCCTTCTTCTCTTCCTCTTTTCCCTCCTTCCTTCCTCTCTTTTCTTCTTCCATTTCCTTCTTCCTCTCTTCCTTCCCTCCTTCCTTCTTCTCTTTTCTTCTTCCCTCAAGCCTCAAAATCTTGGCCTAACTACCACCGTTGCCAGCTGGTCTCGTGTCTGGTGTGTGTGTGAAAGAGAGAGAGAGAGAGAGAGAGAGAGAGAGAGAGAGAGAGAGAGAGAGAGAGAGAGAGAGAGAGAGAGGAGAGAGAGAGAGAGAGAGAGAGAGAGGTGCTACATGCAGTGAAAGGAAATGTGTGGTATATTTGCTTTAGGGTGAGAATGAGGTTGGTGTGTGTGTGTGTGAGAAGAGAGAGAGAGAGAGAGAGAGAGAGAGAGAGAGAGAGAGTGTGTGTGTGTCATCGCTGGGAGGCCTAAAGTAGGATAAATCAGTGGTGGTATGTGTGTGTGTGTGTGTGTGTGTATGTGTGTGTGTGTGTGTGTGTGTGTGTGTGTGAGTGAGAGACAGGCAGCGTGTTTGTGTTTATGTGTGTGTCTGTGTGTTTATGTGTGTGTGTGCGTGTGTTATAGAAAGAGTAGATGTGTTGTGTATCTTAGAAAGAGAGAGAGAGAGAGAGAGAGAGAGAGAGAGAGAGAGAGAGAGAGTTACATAGAGTTACATAGAATCACAGACCACAACAGACCTTACGGTCCACACGGGGTGATCTGATTAGAAGGTTACTGGTAGAGAATGAATATCTCCCCAGTGATAGTCGCAGGTAAGGATAGCAAAGTAGAAGGCTCTCTCCCCACCCTCCAATCCCTCCGGCCTTAGCCGTACTGGAAATAAAGTTAGGAGTCAGAACCTTGTGGGGTTGGTAGAGAAAACTCCACAAGGAAATTTTATAGGAAAGATAGAAAGTAGTTGAAATTTGGCTAACTTGCCACCTGTAATGGGCAAAAAATTATTCATTAGTAAACATCGAAAGTCGGGGATTAGATGCAAGGTGTTTATCAAGGCGACGTTTGAAGCTATCTACTGTGTTACATTCTATTACGTTACGGGGAAGCCCATTCCATAAGTTGACGACTCGGTTAAAAAAGAAATTCTTAGATTCGTGTGAGTTAAAAGATTTACCTATGATTTTACAGCCATTACCTCTCGTGTAGTTTGATTGATCGATATTGAAATATTTGTTGCAGTCCATATTGTCTATGCCTTTGATTATTTTGAATACCTGGATTAAGTCGCCTCTCAATCTACGTTGTGCTAGTGGAATAGATTCAATTCATTTAGCCGCTCTTCATACGTTTTGTTTCGTAGACATGGTATCATTTTAGTAACTCTACGTTGGACTCGTTCCAATTTTACTATATCTTTCTGGTAGTACGGGCACCAGGCTTGGACGCAATATTCCATAAGGGGACGGACCAAGGAATTATACAAAGTGAGGATTGTATCTTTAGACTTATACTCGAATGCTCTGCCAATAAAGCCGATAGTTTTATTTGCTTTCTTAATTACTTTCGTACATTGCTGACTGGGTTTTAGGTTACTTGATATTGTGACCCCTAAGTCTGTCTCTTGATCCACGCTTTTAATTTGATTACCATTTAACGAGTAGTTTGCAGTTACGTTACGATGTCCGATATGGAGTACTTTACATTTATCTGCATTGAAGGACATTTGCCAAGTTTTCGCCCAATTCGACAATTTATCGAGATTATCTTGCATTTCTTTAGTTTGTGCGTTAGTGAGTACTGTATTTGCAATTTTAGTGTCATCGGCAAACTTCGATATTATGCATGAGAGACCTTCATCTATGTCGTTTATGTAAACTAGGAAAAGGATTGGGCCTAAAACTGACCCTTGTGGCACCCCGCTCGTAACGTCAGTCCCAATTAGATGATTTACCATTTATTACCACACGTTGTTTACGGTTTCTTAGCCAGTTCTCTATCCATCTTACGGTGTCGCCTTGGATTCTGTGAGATTTTAATTTAGTTATTAAACGTTTATGGGGAACTTTGTCAAAGGCTTTTTGGAAATCTAGATAAATTATGTCTACTGCTTTACTCTTATCATATTCGTTAAAAATGTCGTTTAAAAAGTCTAATAGATTCGTTAGGCAGGAGCGTTTATTGCGGAAACCGTGTTGAGTGTCTCTGAGTAAGTTATTTTCCTCTAAATGATTTGTAAGTTTATCTCGTATGATTGTCTCTAACATTTTGCATACTACTGAGGTTAGGCTGATAGGGCGATAGTTACTAGGTAAAGATTTGCTGCCTTTTTTAAATATTGGTGTTACGTTAGCGAGCTTCCAATCATCAGGTATTGTTCCAGTGTGTAAAGAATAATTAAATAGCAGAGTCAGAGGTTTTACTATTTCACTTTTAGCTTCCTTTATTACGCGAGGGGAGATCGTGTCAGGCCCAGGTGACTTATTTACATTTAATTTATCAATACATTTGATTACGTCAAATTCTGTTATGCTGATATTATTTAAAACCTCGGTGTTTTCATTTTGGACTGTTGTTTCAGCTGGTATATCGTTCGGGTTTTCTATAGTAAAGACTGATGCAAAGAAAGTATTTAGGATACTACTCATTCGCTCTTCATCTGTCGTAAAGTCCCCATTTTCATCAAGAATTGGACCGATAGTTGACGTAAGTACTTTCTTTTGTCGAATATAACTGTAGAACTCTTTCGGGTTTGTCTTACTCTGATTTGCAACGTGTTTTTCAATTTCCTTTTTATTCTGTTTGATTAACTTTTTGGCTTTTCTTCGTAAGTCTGTAAACTTGGCACGGTCGTCATTATTGGCTGTGATTTTTACTTTATTATGGGCGTTCTTTTTGGCTCGTAAACAGTCGGCTATATCTTTACTCCACCACTTGGGCTTTAAATTTTGTGCTGAACGTCGGTTTTTTAATGGTATGCTATCCTTGACCGCTTTTGTGTACGCATTAGTGAAAAAGTTCCATTGTGTATTTATGTCAATAGTGTCTCGCAGACATTTCCAGTCGGTTTCTTTTAGTATCGCTCTGAGTTGGTTGAAATTGGCTTTTCTAAAATCGGGGATTTTTTCGTAGCTGTACTTTATGTCGCTTTTGTTAAAATTTATACTGAAAGTTATTGTGCGGTGGTCGCTATTGGTAAATTCTTCACCTACGTTAGAGAGAGAGAGTGGGAGAGAGAGAGGTGTGTGAGAGAGAGAGAGAGAGAGAGAGAAAGAGAGAGAGTGTGTGTGTGTATGTGAGAAAGAGAAAGAGAGTGTGCGTGTGTGTGTGGGAGGGAGGGGGAGATAGAGAGGTGTGTGTGTGTGTGTGTGTGTGTGAGAGAGAGAGAGAGAGAGAGAGAGAGAGAGGAGAGAGAGAGAGAGAGAGAGATTGTGTGTGTGTATTTTAGGGAGGCTGGAGATAAACACAGCCATACCAGCTATCTCACTCTCTCTTTCTCTCTCTAATAGACACACGCACCCTCTTCAAACCCTTTACCACACACACACACACACACACACACATACACTCTCTCTCTCACACACATACACTCTCTCTCACACATACACACACCTCTTTATCTCTCTCTCACACAAACACACACTCTCTCACACACACACACCTTTTCTCTCCCTCCCCTCTCTCACACACACACTTACACACACCTCTCTCTCTTTCTCTCTCTCATACACACACACACACTTTCTTCAGTCAAAATAAAGGGAGTGTCTAGGTACCCCAACTTGTGACCAACCCAACCAAAACTTTACCCTCTATACGTGTTTGTTTACCTTTTAGACAACCCTTCACCTAGGACTAACTCCAGACGATTGGAAACAAATTTATCTCATCCTTCAAAAACAAAAAGTAAATAAATAAATAATACAACTTGAAAAAAAAACACCTAAAGACGCATGTATAGCTAGTGTATCAGTATGTTTATTACTAGATTATGTTAATCTATCACTAATATAGGTGTATTACGAGTATATGTTCAAGTTAGGATTGACAAGCAAGAAGAGTATGAAGGCAACTATACAACCCTCTCACGACATTGTATATACGACCCCTTCAAGTCACTGTATAAGTATGAATGTCACTGTATAAGTATGAAAGTGTCACTGTATGAGTTTGAAAATGTCACTGAATGAGTTTGCCATCAGAGAGAAAATTAATGAGTCAGTATTTTTTTTAACTCAGCATCTCAGTCAGTCATTATGGTATTAGTTGGTGGTGTGTTTGGAGAAGGAGTAAACACACCATCATCATATGTTTTTTATGTTTATGTTTATCACTCACGAGTATATATATGTTTATCGTAGGGTTCACAGACAACAACAAAAAGAGGATGAAACTGGAGAGAGAGAGAGAGAGAGAGAGAGAGAGAGAGAGAGAGAGAGAGAAGAGAGAGAGAGAGAGAGAGAGAGAGAGAGAGGAGAGAGAGAGAGAGAGAGAGAGAGAGAGAAACGTATGTGTGGGAGGCAACAACAGAAAGGAGAGATGTAACAGTACTTTTAACTGAGTCTGTACCCAGTCATTATGGTGTAAGTTTAATTTGTCGTGTTTACTACTCCAATCACGTCACTTTACCAGACTCCAGAAAGAGAGGACATCATTACCAACACAGACAGAA
>JAWZYT010001975.1:5000-125000 GCA_034508575.1 Petrolisthes manimaculis
TATCAGGACGTGATGAAGAACTAACAATGGCCTTTACTCCAAGTCCTGACCCTGGTCTATGTTCACCTCACTTCCTCTGTCCAACCCTCGAACCTCTCGTTACCAAGTCACGCTCACTCGAACTGGGAGTGAGTCGGTGTGGAGGAGGAGGTGAAGGAAGTGAAGGAGGACCGTGGAGAGGTGGTGCTGGTGAGTGGGGTGAATGTCATACACCATTACTAGTATCTGCATTACAAAAACCAGCCCGTAGTGCTTCCCTTTCCTCGTCTTCACCACATGTACTAAGAGCCTTGGAGGCCATCTTGTCAGTACGTATATCACAGAGTCTATTGCGTCGAGGGGCAGGTTGGGGAGGGTCAAGGGGAAGTCTAGAACGTCTGGCAGCGTTCCTCAGGGAAAATAGACAACACCATGAATACACACCATGCCTTCCCATACCTAGACCACCAACACCACCACCAACAACAACACCACAACCAACACCACCTCATCCATCTTCATCCACCACCACATACTGTACTTCTTCACTCTCATCCACCACACACACACCCTCTACTCTCACTACCCTCTCCCCGAATCCAATCTCATCCAGCACATCCAATTTTTCACTCTCACCCAATAATCAAACTTCATCCACCAACCCACTCTCATCCACAACCAACCCACTCTCACCCACCACCAACCCACATTCACCCAACCCAACCCAACCCACAACACTAATAAACAACAACAACAACAGTTCTGCCTCTCTGCCGTCTGCCCCCTGTTTAAATCCAGCCCCTAGAAGCTGCCAATCAAACCACGTTGGAGCGGCGCCCCCCGTAGACTCTGATGGGGGGGTGGGGGGGAGCGGTGGGGGGGTGGGGGGGACCTTGACGTTTCTGCCCCCACCCCTTGTTAATGGTTCAGCCTGCCTCAGTGTACCTCAGGACCCCTCCCCCCCCCATGAGACCTCCCTAACTGTTCCTTAGGGGGGTGCGGGAGTAGGGGACAGGCTTGGGGGGGTGCGGGAATAGGGGGACAGGCTTGGGGGGGTGCGGGAATAGGGGGACAGGCTTGGGGTGGGTAGAAATAATGTAAGAGGAAGAATAAGAAGAGAAATAATGTGAGAGAAAGGAATGAGAAGAGAAGAGAATGTTAAAAGAAGAATAATCAATAAGAGAAAATAATGTGAAAGGAGGAATAATAAGAAAAGAAACAATATACAAGGAATAAGGAGAAGAGAAAATAATGTAAAAGGAAGGACGATAATGGAATAGAATAAAAGAGAACTGAAATGAAATACTGAAATTAAAATACTTTGAAGGAAGGAAGGAAGGAAGGAAGGAAGGAAGGAAGGAAGGGAGGAAGGAAGGAAGGAAGGAAGGAAGGGAGGAAGGGAGGAAGGGAGGGAAAAGTGGAAGGAAGGAAGGAAGGAAGGAAGGAAGGAAGGAAGGGAGGAAGGAAGGAAGGAAGGAAGGGAGGAAGGGAGGGAAAAGTGAAATAATACGAGGGGAAACTGTAAAAACTAATGTTGTGAAGAGGGAAAAGTGAAATGAAACGAGGGAAACTGAAAAAATATATTGTATACAAGGAAAATGAGAAATGAAAAGAAGGGAAACTGAAAAATTTAAGTTGTGTCGAAAAAAACCCAACAATTTTGAGAAGTAAATAAAAGTGCTGTGAAGAAAATTAAAGCAAGCAAGTGTCTGGTACTGAGAGAAAAAAAAAGAGAGAAAAAAAGAGAAAAAAAGAGAAAAATAGAAAAAAAATAGAATAAAAAGAGAGAAAAAGAGAGAAAAAGAGAGAGAGAGAGAAAGAGAGAAAAAAAGAGAAAAAAGAAAACGAAAAAATAGTGAGAAAAAATAGAGAAAAAAATATATATAAAAATAGACTAATGTTTATAGAATGAGAAAATTCCCTTCAATAATAATAATAAGTAGGAAGGATGCAATAAATAAAGGGATAAGGGATATAATTATGTTAGTTAGTTAGTTATTTAGTTAGTTAGTTAGTTAGTTAGTTAGTTAGTTTGTTATTTAGTTAGTTAGTTAGTTAGTTAGTTTGTTAGTTAGGAAAGGTATAGAAAAGTGCTGTGAATATTACCATTATATGTGTAAAATAGTCTACGGTCACAGGCTTATCTCACACCTTCACTAAATTATTTATATTTATACAGTATAAGTCAGTTGATGTGGTAACAATGTATACGACAGTCAGATGATGTGGTAACAATGTATACGACAGTCAGATGATGTGGTAACAATGTATACGACAGTCAGATGATGTGGTAACAATGTATACGACAGTCAGATGATGTGGTAACAATGTATAACTCCCAAAACATTATTACATACATTATTAGGCCCCTACATACATACATTCTGTTTAATCATAATTTTTTTACATAAATAAAAAATAAATTTTTGACAAACAGATCAGAGTAATTTGTTGTTATTGAAGGTGTGGGACTGAAAGAATTAAATATTGACCCTGTGTATATGTATGTGTGTATATACAGTGTATGTGTGTGTGTATATATATATGTATAGTAATGGTGAGAGACAAGAGGTGTATAGGAGAATACTTTATACATAATTATTAGGTATACTAATATGTATATATTGAAAAAAGTCCATTAATTTGTATATATAATAGATAAGATAGATGGAAATACACACACACACAAACACACACACACACACGTGGTTCGCAGGTGTGTGTGTGTGTGTGTATCTACATAAATACCGGTATATATATAAATATGTATGTGTGTGTGTGTGTAACTGCATACATACGTAGGTGTAAGCGTGTGTATTAAAGTGCGTGTATATGTGTGTGTGTGTGTGTGAGAGAGAGAGAGAGAGAGAGAGAGAGAGAGAGAGAGAGAGAGATAGTAGGCATGTGTGTGTATGTATAATGTAAGTGTATGTATGTATGTATGTATAGGGTAGACAGGTGTATAGATAGTCAATAAGAGTCATATCACCGTTGTCAGGTATACAACACACAAAATACAAGGTCCAAAAAAAACAATGCTGTCCAAAAAAAAAAAAAAAAAAAAAAAAAAAAAAAGTGACAAAAAATATATATATATAAAAAAAATAAAAATATATAATAAATGGCGTGACTAATGAGCGTTTGATATTTATTCCCAATGTTTTTTTATTTATTTGTTTTTTTTTTTTGGGGGGGGGGTTGGGGAGGGGGATTTGGGGGGAGCTGGGGGATTTGGAGGGGGGCTGGGGGGTAGCTGGGGGGGGGTTGGTCTCAAAAATATTAAATTACATGTATGTTTTATCTGGATTTTCGTATTCATATGGTTATATTGAAAATTTGAAAATGAACCCTTTTTATTGAAGGTGAACCCCTCGGTTGAACCTCTTAAATATTGGTTGAACCCCTTTTAAGAAGTGGTCACCCCAAGAAGAAAACAAAATGATAATAATAATAAATGATTCAATGTCGGTAAAAGAAAATGGATGGGAGGAAGAGAGAGTTTGAGTGAGTTGAACCCCTTTTAAGAAATAAAAGTGGAATAATTCGTACCTATATATACAACAAGATCTTGATATAAAGTACACACACACACACACACACACACGTAAACAAACAATATCTACATAGAATTCTAGATCATAATAATTGATTTAACACTCACCATTTTAGTTGATTCCTGTCGTGTGGTTTTTTTCGTCAATATACCTTCAATTAACACTTATCTATCTATCTTTACCTCATCTAGAGAGAGAGATATAACCTTCATTAATCCTCTACAGTAACCACAAACACGGGAAATTCTCCATTAAAGCAAAAATTAACTAAATAAATAATTGTGTATCTTCACGTGTTGACTCTCGCGTTTGTTTTCATTTCCAATATTGATCGTTTATTTACCAAAATAAAAAAAAATATGAAACCTATTTATACTATTTTTCAGAGTTTTAATCATAGAAAACGGCATTTGTTATTTTAAAATGGATATTCTTTTTATATTCACAGCTAGGATGTATGTTCTTAATTAATAAAGATGATAGCTTCTATTTTTTTATGGTATATACAGATGGTTCATTTTATTATTACATATTTCACGGTACTCGAATCATTATACAGTAATATATAATTGAATTAATTAAAACAGTACAGTAACTATTCATTCCTCATCGTTTATTTTTACTTACTGGAATTTATATTTTACATCAATAATAAAACTGTATTGTCAGTTTATGGCTTTACTAAACACTTTACGTTTCTATATAGTCGGCAAAAAAAAAAAAAAAAAAAAGTATTGGAACCAACCTTACATAGAAAATAATTCAAAATATTAACTATAAATATAATCCATAGAGGACTTTCAATACTTTTTTAATAGACTGTACATACATACATACATGTTGTAAACCTACCGTGCATATAATTATGAACTGAAGTGAAATTAATTATCTCCTGGAACCAGTGCAAAAAGTGAATAAACATAACAATGATTCATGGAAGTAAAAATCATATATTTCTATTTTTTTCATTTTTGGCGATCATGCTTTGTGGTTCATTTACAGTTTCATCCTAGTTCATTAAACACGAGAATATTTTGTGACACTCTGCATGGAAAATAAAACTTCCAATAAGAAAAATATATATTGTACAATTTTACTACAACCACCTTGATGAACAGAATACAGTACAGCACATATATTATACAAAAAATATTTTCAGATAGCCGCCTCTACGATATTGCTAACCTTGTAATATTGTGTATAAAACTGGTCAAATCACACACTATTATTATTTATCCCACACAGAACAGAAGCAGAGTAAACACAACCTGACCAAATGATATCATATACAGTTGCCAAAAAAGGTATTGCGACAACTATTGATATAACATTAAATACTGTAGTTCTATGTGATACACGTAACCTTTGGGGAAAATGACAATTAGTCTATTAATCACCAAAATTGTCCCCTTGGATTTGCTTCACTTATTTTCGCCACCTGTTCTATATGGATGCCATCATTTTGTAAAATTATTTTAAACTCCTATTTTGGACACTACTTCTATACGAGAATCGTTCTATGTGAACACGTTATATAATATTATGAGACCGAGGTGTAGTAGTGAATTTCTGGAATAGTCATAATGAATGTACATCTGAAGGAATACAAAAACAATTCAAAGTTCAGGTCAACTAATTAATTACCGTAGTTACATATCAAACTAACCCATATTATAAAGGATACAAGTGTAAGTATTTAAAAAAATATAGATCATCACTTTACTGCCAACAATTATAAAAACTTTCTTTAAGCTACACAACTGTACACTGAGATAGACTACTTTATATTGTATAAAGTTAGTACAGATTGTTTAAGAAGGTCATGAGGTGTGGTGGACCAAAACTATGAAGTAGATGAATATGTCCAACTTTGCCCCGGCTCAGGAACAGTGACCTCCTGTACATAATAGAAGTATGGTGGAATGGAGAGATGAACTGGAGCAGGGCCAGACTGTGTTACACCATCTTGTCCTACTGTTCCCAAGGTCTGATATGTTGGAGCTGAGGAAGGTAGAGCAGGGGAGGTGGTAATGGGTGTTGATGTAGGGTTCACCAAATGAGTGAGGTTGTGAGGGGTACTGGATGTGGTAGTGGTCCTTGGTGGAGGTAATTGGGAGACAGCCAGGGTTGGTACCATACATTGTAAGGCCACTGGGGTTCGTAATGGCCGTAGATTGTGTGTGCTCACCATCCCATGAGGTACGCGGCCTTTGTTTGAGGCATCAGGGTTGCTATCCCTCTCAGAAATGGTAATATGATCTACTGGTGTTGGATTCTCGGACACACTGGGACCGGCTTGGGATGAAGTTGTAGCTAAAGAATCAACAAGGGGTTCCTGGATAATGAAGGCAGTAGTGGCAGAGTTGTCAGTCACTCCCTCAGGTAGTGTGGTATTGGTAGTAGTGGTAGTGGTGGTAACAGAGGAAGCTGGTGTAACATACTGACTGATTAATGCATGTAAGGAATGATATAGGTCTTGAAGTCTGGGTACCTCCTGTAGGCAGTATGTCAGGCCCCTCAGTGTCTCTAACTGTCCTCGTACCACCTCTGCCAGGTTTGGGGAGTCCTGGGGGGGATTATTTCTCACCGTAGCATCCACCTCTGGTACACACTCCCTCCCCTCCAGGCCTCCCAGACTAGCCCGGTCTGTGTCATCAGTACAGAAGGTCTGAACAGCCTCTTGTAATGTAGAGGCCTGTAGTGGTAAAGTATTAAGTCCTGCTTCACAATGTCCCAGGTTTCCTTCTTCTTCCTTTATCACCTTCCTCCTTCTCCTGGTTCGGTGTGCTGTGTCCAGGGTGTTCATATCACCCACACGTTTCTTCCCTGTTATGCCCATCTTACGGCAGTGACAGTACACCAGGTTAGCAATGTCCTTTAATTTGGGATAGAAGGCTCGATCCTCCAGACTGGGTACCACAATATCCAGGGCGTGTGTCGACTCAACGTGTTTATCCAGAATATCCTTAATGGTCTTGGGTGTAGTGATACCTTCAGATACCAACTCCCGGATCTTGGCTGCCACAGACTGATGTATATGTCTGGATCTGCCCAGCAATGGATGGTTGTGGACTGATGGTAGTGGTAAGGAGACATGAAACACCACCTCTTTCTCCACATCTGCACCTCTCTCTATATCCAGACGTAGAGCCTTCATAGCTGATTTACGCTCCGTTGAGAGTGCATTGGGTGACACAGCATATCCCGGGTATCTGTGCAATAATTAGGTTTGATTATTGGTATCATCTAATTAAGTGCATTAGATAAAACAACATATCCTACATAACTGTGCAGTAATCAGATATGGTTATGAGTATATTCTGGCTCACTACTCATTAATCTATCAACCATACCTATTCATAAAATACAAATTTACACTAAATAAGGTGTGTGTTAAGACTAAAGTGTGTGATTGGGAAGGAACCAAACAAAGTAACTATTAAGTATTTAACATTTAGTATTTTATATTCTGTTCAAAACTTTTGTTCCTTTTGGCCTCTTATGCTTAGATAGATAGATAGATAGATAGAGATAGTTAAATAGATAGATAGATAAATAGAGATAGTTAAATAGATAGATAGATAGATAGAGATAGATAGATAGAAATAGCTAGATAGATAGAGGCTAGTGGAACACAAATTTTGAACAGACTATAGTTTACTCACTTGACAATATCCTTGATGGCAATGCGTGCTGGACAAGATGTGTAAGTCACACTCTTGTATTTCTTCCTGGCCACTTCTCTACCTCCACCTGTTACTGTCTCTCCTTCTCCTTCTCCACACCTACGCTCACCTTCCTTCACTCCACTCGTGTCCTCCCCGGTCTGTTGTCTCACTGTTGGATCACCATTACTTTTTCTCTGCAAGGTATTTGTTATTACATTAAGGGGGAAGTACAGTGTTGGCAAATCTGGAGCAACTGATTCCTCCAGACTATTCCAAGCAACAGGATGTCTTTATTTTTGTCCATCTGGTCCTGTTTCCTGGCATATTTTGGAGGAATCAAGGCACTCCAATGTACCAAAAGTATACTCTCCCCATAATATACACAGAATCACTTCACATATGAGTATGAGTAAACTGCTATACTGTATAGTAAACAGAAATATGCATCTCAAACTTTACATTATAATTAGCAAACTATTAAACTAAGTGTCCTCTCATTACTCTGGAAAAGCATAAACATAATTCAACCCATGAAAACAGCAGAACCATTCTTTCTTACCTCTCCAGACTTGGTACTAATTCTCATTGTATTATTATTATTATTATTATTATTATCATTATTGTTATTGTTATTATTATTATTGTTATCGTCATTGTTATTATTATTATCGTCATTGTTATTGTTATTATCATTATCATTATCATTATCATTATCATTATTATTATTATTATTATCATTATTATTATCATTATCATTATTGTTATTATTATTGTTATTATTATTATTATTATTATTATTATTCTCTCTTACCTTAACCTTATACTTATAGTTCATGGAAAAGGTACACTTGAGTAGGTATGAGGCTGTGATGGTGAAGGGAGTACCATGGAAGGTGACGGAGCGGTGTTGCCACATCAGTCGTCCCTGTTGGTCCCGTAGTTTGTGACGATGCTCTAATTTGCTCGGGTGACTGAAAGTAATCAAAAGTAATCAGTTTATTTTTTTTATTTAGATGGTAAGTAATTATTTGGTTATTGACTACATAATATTATATTGAATGGTAACTACAGTACAGTAATTACTTGGTTATTGATTACATAATATTACTGTATATTCAATTGTAAGTTCAGTAATTATTTGGTTATTATATTTTTTTCAATGGTAAATACTGTAATACCATAATAATAATAATAATACCGTAATAATAATACCATAAGAATAATAATACCGTAAGAATAATAATACCATAATAATAATAATAATAATAATAATAATAATAATACCATAATAATAATAATAAAACAGTACTCAAATAATACCGGTAATAATAATAATAATAATAATAATAATACAGTAATAATAATAATAATAATAATAATAATAATAATAATAATAATAGCAGCAATAACAGATAACCACCACTACTTTCCTACCTGCGGACATAATCACAGAGGAGGGATCGTGAATGTCCTTCCATTGTCTCCTGTAGAATGTCCTTAGAATCAGCCAAACCCACCACCCACTGCCCCTCTTCCACCTTCACACACCCAAGTCCCTGCGCCCACTCTGGCAGGTCTGGGGGCGGCTCCACCTTCTCCTTCTGCAGACGGGAAACAGCGAGCATACTGTATGTTAGTACAATATGGCTGACTTTAGATAGAAATAGATAGATATAGATAGTTAGATAGATAGATAGTTAGATAAATAGATAGAAATAGATAGATAGATATATAGACAGATAGAAATAGATAGATAGATAGAGGCTAGTGGAACACAAATTTTGAACAGATTTTAACTTCTCTAAACTATGCCTACCAACAGGCCACCATATTTTAGTTTACCTTGTGCCCTGTTTCCTGGCATATACTGAAGGAATCAAGGCAATGTAATGCAATGGGTACCAAGAGTATGATAATGTAAGTGTTCAACCTTGACCTACATAAAAGTACAATATTCAATGATTGAGCTGGAAGAAAATACAAATTACAGTAATAACAACTTTATAATGATCTCACTTCTGTACACTGTGGCCTGACTGGTGGTTTCTTCCTTGGTGGATTATTGAGTCTTTTGGTTCTCCTGGTTCCAACTCTCACTGCACCTCCGTCTTCATGTAGTGTCTTCCATCGCTGCCGAGCCTTCTTGGCCGATGATCTACGAGGCCGGTCACCGTCCTCTCCTTCACCACTATCCACCTCAGAGTTGGTGAGAACCGGTCGGACAATCCACTTTGGTTCAATGTCCACTTCAACTTTTACTTTGTTGGTGGATTTTGATCTTGTTGTTGTTGCTGTAGATGTTGACACTGTCTCTCTTCCCTCATCCCTGTAGCTTTCCTTTTCATTGTGGTGTGTGTGACTCAAAGCTCCATCAGTACCAAGGTAATTACTCATATGACTACTACTATTGATGTGGCTGTTTGAATGACTACTATTATGACTGCTGAAATGAGTAGTGGTGTGAGTGGTAGGATGACTGATGTGGATGTCTGAATGACTGGTGTTACTGACAGCAAGACTGTTCATATGACTAACATGAGTTTCTGAGTGACTGGTGGGAACATTAGAATGAGAGTTTGTATGATTAAGTCTGACCACTATAGGTTGATCCACCAAGTACTGTGTTGATGTGGCTGATGCTGGCTCTTGTACCACTACATTCCCTTGTAAGTCCACCACAACACACCCAGGTACTTCACCAAGTACCAGAGTACCACCAGGAGTTACTTCACTTTCTTGGGTGGTATGACTATGGGAACCAAGGGAAGCTTCTTGTACCCGATCTGCCCTGAGCTTCCCTGCCTGGGTTGACATTGGGGTTGGGATTGGAGTGACATGACATCCAGTTGCAATAAGGCCTGGAACCTGAGAGCCCACACCAACAAATGCCTCTGAGTGTGAAGTGGCTGGCATAATGATGATGGCAAGGAATACAAGGCAAAAGATGAGGAATTATTGGATACCAAACCAAAATAAAAGAAATGAGATACAGTTTATCGTCAATAAAGCTTTACTCTAAGAAAAAAACTTTATTTTACGGGCACTTATGCAATATTAAACTGCTGTACCAAAATAAAGTATTGTAACTTCTTGTAATGAAAGATATTTGGAGATATAGAGGATTCCCAATAAGATCAGTGTTGCTGCCACATAGCAAATGAAAAAAAAAAAAAGTTTTAAGTAGGGAATTACAGAAGGGGTTCCAAAATGGTGATTTAAAAAGAACTTATTCTAATGTAGAATAGTAGGTCTATGGAGTGAAGCAAGTTAATTTTTCAGTGTATGAAACTAGAGTGCATAAAGTTTAGACAAGTTAGTATATTTTTCCATACAGAATTTCATATCAGTTATTTGTTATTAGTTAGTATTATTAGTTAGTATTATTAGTTAGAATTATTAGTTAGTATTATTAGTTAGTATTAGTTATTTGTTACTAGTTATTATTAGTTATTTGTTATTATTATTAGTTATTATTTGTTATTATCTATTAGTTATTTGTGTAGAGTTCCCATCCAAGCCATCGGATGTACAGCAACATAAGGATGACTGGTAGTGTTAGAGGCACCACCAGGATATAGTACAACACACCAAACTCTGTAACAAAACAATTAAAACACTTTATTACAGATGCTGGCAAGTCAAGTTGTTGGTAATCATTTTCATTTCATACATCTAACTTAAATTTGATACCATCCCCCCTTTCCACAAACAAAATAATAGATAATTTTACAGAATAACTGGGTTCACTATATTGTATATTTTAGTATTGTTATCCACTATTTTGGACCATTCTGACACACTTATCATCTATGGTGTTTCTTTCGGAGATGCCCCGTTTTACAAACATAATTTGGAAATTAGTCTGACCTGACCTGACGTAACCTAACCTGGGCAAACTACTGGGGGTTAAAGTATATAAGCAATCCTTCTAATTTAGGTTAATGTCAATATGCAAACATATTAGTTAATTATATATACAATAGCGTCATTAAGGTCTAAGTTAGCCTAATGTGGTAACACTGTTCAAGCCTAACCAAAAACCCAGTTATTCTGTAATAATACCAAATAATACAACACATTTGTTTTTTTAATTGCAGGGGAAATTACCTCTAATACAACACAGACATACATACATACACAAAAAAAAGATTACTACAGCACACTATTATGTACTTAGGATAATTTATTAGTAGCCCATATTAATATTCCATGAAAGATTAATTTATAACTATTCCATATTTAACATTCCATACCTTCCATTCAGGATAAACTGCTTATTAAATCACAAACAGACCAGTATTTCTTCTCACTGACATTAAAATAAGAGAAAAAACAGTTTTAAAACAGTTTAAAACACTAATAAAATAAACATAGGTCCTCGGGAATGTGAGGCTTGAGGGTTTGTTTACATCTGGGACATTCGTTCGTGAATTTTTTTTATATATTTTTATTTCTATTCATAATTCTGGATTCGAATATCACTAAATTATTAAATCATTTATAAAGTTGCATATATGTTGTTATTTAACTCGTTTAATTATTTTATATATTATATAAACTATCTAATATCTAATAATAATATATTTGAATTTGGCATCATTAACATTTTCTAGATAATAAAAAGTACCTGATAATTAATAGCGACAAATAATGAGTTTCATATATACTACACAAAAAGTTATTAGAATAGAAAATAAATAAAAACACAAAGTAAACAAAAGATAGTGTGGTTACCATAGCACCCAAATAACAACAAAAAAGTCCTTGAGCGTAAAAAATAAAAATGTTTCTTTCTCCACTTGTGACATGATAAGAGGAGGATATATAGTTATTATTATATATCATTGGCACTATATAACAAAATTCTCTAGTAGGCTATCAGTGAGTTATACTAATATTTATTGTAATTACACTGTAAATAAGTAATAGTAATAGTAATGGTACCATGTTCTCTTCGCTTATGTTAGTATAGGAAGGATATAATTATAAAGCTAAAAACACATATATAATTGAACTATTAAATTGAGCTGTCTTTTATAATAATTCAACAATAACACATCCATTATTATTATAGGAAGGATATATAAAGTGTGTGTGTGTGTGTGTGTGTGTGTGTATTTAGTTTGAGTTTAATTTATATTTTCTATTTTTTGTTTGTTTAAGCTAAAAAAAATTAACCAATGACTCGGGTTACATTCCAGATATGATATAAAGCCGAGCTATACCATACATACATACATACATAAAATACATATATAAAATACATATATAAAATACATACATGCATAAAATACATAAGGCCTACACAAAATACATACATACATAAAATACTGTACATACATAAAATACATACATACATAAAATACATACACACATAAAATACACAAGGCCTACACAAAATGCATACATACATAAAATAAATGCATACATACATAAAATAAATACATACATACATAAAAACATACGGTACATAGAATACATAAGTGATGATGAAGGCTCAGTTAACATCACCGAGGGGGTCGACAATAGACTTTCCCTCACAGAGACGTGAAAAGATTGACTGGCATAAACTCTCCTCCATCGACTTCCACGACTTGTCCTCCCTGTGTAGCATCGAGGTACTACAGGAGAACCTTTCCCACGTGGCGTTTTGTGATGCCGAGGCCGAGTTTGACCAGGGCACCACCTCGGGTCAGCGGAACCTTCTTAAAATGTTCCGTCTGGCCCAACTCACCGTCCAGTATCTCTTCCTCTCACAAGACTTCATTGAGACACAACTGAAGGAGGCCCAGGAGGAGGTGACCACTACCAATGACAAATATCACCAGGTACAGTATAAACACAATGTCATTACTCATAACTTTAATTAAGGTGGAGGGTCTTTGTTGGTAAATCTGGAGCAACTGATTCCTCCAAACTATTCCAAGCAACAGAACACCATTAGTTTTGTTCATCTGGTCCTGTTTCCTGGCATACTTTGGAGGAATCAATGTACTGTACTTTAATATACCAAAAAGAGAATCTCCTCTTAATTTTTTTTCAGTCACATGGAATCAAAGTCATATTAGAGGTCATTTTCCTTTCAGTAGCCAATAAGAGTTAGTATCTAAGTTGTAGCTAATACATTTAATTACTTTAATCTCTGTACAGCTATACTGTAAAACCGTTCTTCAAACAGATAAGCAAAAGTGTAATAATTTTTTAACCCAATAACTGAAAAACAATGATTGAATTTTCTTTATAGCCAAACAAATAACAATCACCAAACAGCAGTTACAAGATACATTACAGCAGTTACAAAATACATTACTACAGTCCTGTCCTACATTTTCCTTACAGTTGAATTACAGTTGTTTATTTTTCTTTCAGCTCAAGTTAAAGTTTGTACAGCAGGTGGATGAAGCCAAGAAGATGCGAGCCACTAACAGAAACATGAGGGAGACGGTCAAATACGTCAACTCCTTTGCCCTGGCTAATGGGATCTTCCAGCCTGTACACTGCCCTCTCTGTCCCAAAACATTCCGTAGCCAAGACTACCTCCACTCTCATGTGTGGCGTAAACATCCAGGACAGGCCAGTACTATTGTGATACCTCAGGCTCCTCAGATTCACCCATCAGCCATACCTGTACCTGTTCAGTCTGCCGCTACTCAGTCGTCGTCTGCCATTGCCGTGGAAACCAAGGACGTCCATCACGCCTCATTGGAAACCCCAGTCACCTTAGCACCCTCAGTCACCTTAGCTCCCTCAGTCATCTCACCCAAGACAAATGATGTTGATTCGTTTCGACTGAATGAGATTGAGCGGAAGTTTGATGCAATGAACAACAATTTCTCTAAGATCATCTGTGATATGGAGGAACAGAAGAGGATGCTGGAGAGAGAAAATGAGAAGAAACAGGAAGAAGTAAAGAGAGCTTGGGAGGAAAAGGCAAACCTGGAAAAGGGATACGAGGCACAGCTTGACAAACTAGGTGAACAAATTGCACTACTACAAAACAATAACAGAGATCTCACTCCTGACAATAACACTGACAAGTTTTTACAGCTCATTAAAAGACAAGAGGATGAGATTAGGTCCCTGAGAGCAGAGATGGAAAATCAGTCTGAGAATAGAGTGGAGGTGATGAAAAACCCAGATGATGTGGATGGTCTGTCAAGTGAACTAAGAGCTCTTAGGAAACAAATCAGTGAACAGAAAAGACAACATAAAGAGTCACTAAGGAAGATGCATCAGTCCTTACAGAGTGATTATGAACAGTCCATAGCCACTGAGAAGGCAAAGCTACGGGAGATGATGAAAGATATCGCTCAGGAGGAAGCATCCACGGCCATCAATGCACGTAGGCCTCCTCCATCCCCCACCACCACCACCACCTTAGGTAAGAAGAAACACCAAAACACAGGTGAAGCCTCCAGTTTGCCAGACAAAAAGGATAAGCATAATATAAGTACAATTCCAAGTACTCCTAGTAAAAAATATTTAGACACTAGTATAACCCCCGGTCCCTCAGTCAGGATGTCACCCGAACACACATATGGCAGTTTAGTGAGCCCATCCCAACCCAGGAACAACACAAGACTACACAGGATGGATACACAAGAACTGGACTCAGACTCAGAGACAGAGAGTGAATCAGACACATCCCGTTGGACCCAGAGTGATCTCCGTGTCACACAACTCCAGATAAACAGCCCTAACATGGAAAGGGAGGAGGAGTCTAATGAGAGGAGTCCAGTTCATTCCTTTATTCCTTCACCTCCTTCTGATGCCATGAGTGATGAAGAGTCAACTGAGGAGAGTGAAGGAAGCATCTCTGACACTGAGGTGACTTCAGATACTTTCTCACTGAATGCTCTGTTGAAGGAAAACCCTAACCTATGGGAACAGATGAGGGAAGCCACAAAAGATGTTTTAGCATCAAAACTCTCAGCCCTTGGTATAAAACAATCAGAAAAGGGAATCAAGACAGCAGTACTTACTTCCTGTCTGTCTAGGCTGAGGAAGGATCGACGCGATTTAGAAAAAAAGCACACCAAGTTTTTGGAACTACGGAAACGATTGGAGAATGAGGTGAGGGCCAAAGTTGATGACAAGATTGACAGAGTTGAAGACATGACTGGAAAACAGGACCAACTAGAGTCTAGAGGTAATGATAAGCAACATGGAACTGGAGTGTTCAGCAGGATGGTGAAGAATGTTCACTCCAGAGTTAAGGAAGGATCAAAAGCATTCTCATCATCAGTGTCAAAAACTGGTGAGTCAGTCAAACATGGAGTGAAGGATATATTCCACACCAACCATAAGTCCAGTGATGATGTACAAGTCATTGGCAGAGGACGGAGGGTATCAGTGGCTTCTGGAGAGGGAAAATCAGATGACAGAGACTCAAGTTCAGCAGAGTCTGATGAGGAATCTGATGGGCCAAAAAGTGCCAGGATCGAAGTTCATAACGAAACCTCAAAATCTGTGTCCAGAAATGTCTTTGGCAACAAAATGGCAGGTGGTGCCAAGCCAAAAATAGGTGGATACTTTGAAAATAAGACCTATGGGAAGTCCAGCATTGAGGAGAGTGACTCAGAGTGGGATTCAGACCCAGAATATGAGAATGTAAAGAAAGCTCAACCCCCAGAGAGGACAGACAGCCTAAATGTTACCCTGGAACCAGCAGACCTTCACACCAGCAGCTGGGACACAAACCAATCCAACCCCATCAAACTAAGGAAGCCTGTAGGTGATAATGTGAGCAAACTGACCCGGACCATAGAGTCACAACTTGGTGGACGCAGAACCTCTAAACTGGCAGGAGCTGTTGACATTATGGGAAGTTTGGGGTCTGACCACCAGAGTGTTCCCAGGAGCTCTGATGTGTCCCCTCAACACACTCACCCAAAGTACAACACACCCAACGGAAGCCAACACACTTTAAACAGTCCCAGCGAGTCCTCCAACACAATACAGACAAGTATGTGGGGCTCAACTGATGATGTAAACAAAACCAAACACAAGAATACCAAACCTTTAACCAGTCGTGCTACCATACACTCCTGGGACTCCGAGGACGATCTCAATATTAGTGATATTGAATAGATTACAAGGATGACATAGACATTAGTGATACTGTATTGTGTATGGAGGGATAAAATGTTAGTGATATCAATTCATTATGATTCTGTGAGGCTATTATTGAAGATAATAGTCAAGTACCTTAAGGAGGAAATATATGAACAATAACATCTCCGTTGGATTTAGTTCATTGGTGAATTGTAGTGTTTATAAAGCTCCAACAATGCAAAGCTGTATACATATTAGTGGTGGTGACTGTACTATATATATCCACAATGTGTCTTCTAGTCAATAGTACTGATACTGGTAAATAACTAACTTTATACTTTATACTTAATACTTCAAAGAAATAGGAGTTTATGTTATATTATAAATAGTATATGTTTATGTACATAATAAATGTAATGTGTTTATAAGTGTACTGTACCTTCCTGTCTGTGATTAGTGGATATATTTACAACAGAGAATGCTATATGTGTGTTGTCGTTATGTCAAGTTGTCTGCATAGGAATCATCCAACACAACAAACATTTCTCAATATAAATAAATCTGTGCTCGTGACTGTACAGTTGCCAAAAAAGGTATTGTGACAACTATTGATACAACATTAAATATATGAATGTCCATAGTTGTTTGTAGGGATTATAAGTATGTATTACAGAAGGATATATATATTTCCTTCTGTTATACATGTTTATAAGTATGTATTACAGAAGGATAATATGTATATTTCCTTCTGTTATACATGCTTATAGTCCCTACAAATAGTTGTGGATATTACTAGGGTTAAAGTTCTATCAAGATTTGTCACAATACCTTTTTTGACAACTGTACCAAACACTGATACTATGGTGTAGATTACATTCACTCCCAATATGTGTACTAGTCTATTGTTATACTGTAGGTCACATGTTTACTCTGGGTTAGATCAACAAAGGTGTGTTCACTGTTCCCAATCTTGGCTACAACAGGGATATTTTTGTCTGACATAGTACAGGTATAATATTCATTTTACAGATGGGGACTTATGAATTTTTTTTTTTTACTGAAAATATCTATTTTTCCAATTAGTAACTTGTGCTTCCAAAAAGGAATAACACAAACATAATTAATAGTACCAATTTTTTTTTTTATACTTTTGTAATACCATGAAACTAAATAAACTATATTTAATGTTATGATACAATGCATTAAATAGGATCACATCATTATATCTTTATTTAAACCCTAACTAAACTTCTCACATTACCTTAAAACTGTTGAGTCCTCCAAACTATTCCAAGCAACAACAGAAAGAACACCATTATTTTTGCTCTTCTGTGTGTCCTGTTGTTTCCTGGCATACTTTGGAGGAATCAAGGCACTCCAATGTAACAAAAAAAGAAGTATATCCCTGTGATGTAGTCAGAAAAAATGGAGGTATATGAGTCCTTCAAATATTGCTACGAAACACACACACCTATATGGAAGGAGTTTGTCTACGAGAGAGAGAGAGAGTTGAGCTGGGAAGAAAAATAGTTAGTTATATTAAACACTTATTAATTAAACACATAAAGGTGTTTCTCTTCTTACATGTGTGGTTTGACAAGTGTGTGTGTGTGTGTGCTTTTTTTGTGTGTTTTTTTTGGTGGGAAATGCATGTGTGTGTGTGTGTACATGTGTGCTCAATGTGTGGTTTGACAAGTGTGTGTAGGTGTGAGTGTGGGTGTGTGTATTAGGTGGTGCATATGTGTGAGTGTGTGTGTGTGTGTGTGTGTTAGGAGGTGTGTGTGCATATGTGTGTTAGGAGGTGCATATGTATGAGCGTGTGTGTGTGTGTGTGCTCAATGTGTAGCTCGACAAGTGTGTGTGTGTGTGTGTGTAAGTATGTCGAGGTGTCAATATCACCCACCTATCCTGTCCTAGCTACCGTTAACACACACACACACACACACACAAAACACACATCGCATCCCAGCAGGTAACCGAGGCGAGGGAAAAAAGACGAGTTGAGTTGAAATGAGTTCAGTGTGTGTGTAGGTTTGGTAGGAGGTGCATGTGTGTATGTAGGTGTAGTGGTGGTAGCTGTGTGGTGGTGTTAAGCTGCTACCATTCCTGTCATACCATTAATTAACACACACGCACAAAAGGTAAGAGGCTACTGTTTACTACAAGATCACGAAGTAATAATAATAACAATAAGTGATAATAACAATAATCATAATAATCATAAAAAAAATAATCATAATAATAATTCCTCCCTCCTAAATATATATTTAAATGAAGAGACTGTCTGTCATGGTATACAAATTATCATGTGACCACCTACAGCGCCAGGAATTCACACACGGAAAGTGTGTGACAGTGAGGGTGGACAGAGGACATTTTCGTTACAAAAAAACACCCCACTAATTACTTAATTACACATACTTCACTTTTATCATACGCCTGGCAACCCACTCGGTTTGTTTACATTCCACGGCCACGCTGCTATACTAATATTTTTGTTTATCTGGTCGAGGCTGTTTTCTGGGATATATAGTTTGGAGGAATCAGTCGTCCCTTTAAATTAGAAAAAAGAAAAATAAGGAGAAAGTTGTTTAGAGAAAGTGTATCCTATTTATTGGGTTATATAAGAAGAAGGATGTGTGTGTGTGTGTGTGTGTTCTTACCTATTTGTATCTTTACAGGATTGAGTGCAGTTCGTAATGTCCCGTAGTTTAAAACACAAATAATCATATTTTTCTTTAAAGTTATGTATGTTTTTGACACGCACTACTACTACTGGTAATTTATTTCATTCGTCTAGTACTCTATTAGGAAACTATATATTTCTGTACATCTTTATCTCCTGTTTTAATTAATTTCTTACTGTGTCCTCTCATTATAGGTATTCCTTGTTGACATAAGTTTTCTATATCTATCTTTTCTTTTTCTCCCTGTGTGTGTGTGTGTGAGTGTAGCATAGGGTAGGAAGAGACGGATATATATGTGCGTGTGTAGGATAGGGTAGGATGAGACGATGTGTGTGTGTGTGTGTGTGTAGGATAGGGTAGAAAGAGACGGATGTGTTTGTGTGTGTGTGTGTGTGTTTGTGAAAGTTGACCTGGGAAGGAAGTGACATACAGTGAGGTGATTTCAGTAGGCCTAGAGAGAGAGAGAGAGAGAGAGAGAGAGGATGCAGGCCTATGTCGTGACGTGTGTGTGTGTGTGTGTGTGTAAATAAGAGACCCAAACTTTCTCTCTGCACAAACACACACACACACACACACACACATGCAAAAGAGAATGAGAGAGCATGTTTTGAGTATTTGGTTAACAGAGAGAGAGAGAAAGAGAGAGAGAGAGAGTGGGGGGGGGGGTGAAAAGGAGTAAACACCTGTACTTGTACCAGCCAGTGACAAGTGTGTGTGTGTGTGTGTGTAGGGGTGGGGGGCGAGGTTGTGTGTGTGTTTAGGGGGGGGCGAGGGTGTGTGTGTGTGGTAGGAGAGGGTGTGTGGGGGGGGGGGGGAGGGAGGCGAGGTTGTATGTGTGTGTGTGTGTGTTTGTGGGAGGCAGGAGGGAGGGTTTGAAAAATACTGTAAATAACCACATGTGATCGAGGCTACATATACGTCACCTGTAAATATAATCTTTTGAGTGATGACGTCAATAAGTTTGAAATATTGCCTTCATAATGATTAATGTTTATATTTCAAGGTTAGTCCAGCAGATTCATGGTCAGCTAAGTCGAGTCAAACTCATACGTATAATTCCATTCATTTTTTTTAGGTTTCGTTATTTCAATTCATGTTAGTTTTCAAAAGGTTTAAGAGTTCCTTACCCTTTCGGCTTTCAAAAGGTTTATAAATTACGTTCCCCTTTGAACATTTGAACACATTAATAATTATTATTATTCGTCTTTGTGAGATGGGAAGAGGTCAATAATTTTATAAAAGAGTATTTCAAAGGTTGAGGTTGATGGAGTGTTACATTAACGTGTGTATGGTATATAATTAATAACCTTTGGGTACATTAAAGCGCCTCGATTCCTGTTAAATATACCAGGACATTTTGTAAGGAGTCAGTTGCTCCAGATTTACCACAGACACTGTATGTATGTATGTATGTATATATGTACAGTTGGCAGCATAATCAGTTCACTTCATTAAGTTCATTTCCACCTGTGTATGTATGAGTTATAGTAATGTTGTAACACAATTTGAATGAAGATATGACAGATATAGTTCTCATGTGATAAATTACGTATGTTGTTAGAATAAAATTTGGTTCAGAATGCAACTATCTGGTCATTAGCAATATTAATTAAATGAAATGGATGCGAATTTATACAGCCGTCTGTACGCCCTATATACCTCATACACGAACAATACAGCTGAATTATAATTTGTCTTTCCTTAATTAATTACACTTAACAGAATACGGTATGTGGTGTGATGGACATTTGTTAGTTGTGGTGGCAGCCGTTGTTGTCACCACTGTTGCTCTTCCTGCCAACATTCCAGACAACCTTCAGCCTCTCATTGGACACCAGGTTAGTACTCCTATTTGGCTATACTGTTTACTTATTTTACTATATAGGGCATAATACATCCATTAGTTTGTCAATCTACAGCCAAATGCCATTATCCCTCAATTGACTGACTGCACAGACAGATTTACAAACAATACAATATTTACGTGGACTGTGGTCCCATTTTCCTGGGATGTGCTTCAGTAGCCCAGCAGGCATATAGGGCCAGCCCCTCCTTTATTTTAATTTACCATTACTCTGCGACCAGCGTGGGGCAGGAGGCTATTCTCCGGAAAACATCAACAATAACAACAATAGACACGTGGGACAAGGGTGGACAGGCAGGTATAGAATGGTTAGCGGGAACACACATACACGTTGACATCAGCAGGCTCCATGGGAGGCAAATTTGAAAGAGGTGGCTCAGGTCAAGGATAAAGGTGACTGACCACCGAGAAGTGGCTGCGACCTTTTATTACTTTTATTACTCTGAGCGCAGTGCATTACAACCATTTACTGGATGCGTCACGGTGCTTGGTGCATGATAGCCTTTGATAGGAGAACACAGCGAGAAACACTAAGAACAAATGAGTGGCGTGAAACTCTGAAGTGTTCACCAGCTGGCTACAACAGGTATGGCAGGTGTCAAATGAAGGAGGGGGAATCACTAATTAAGCAGTACTGTAGAATTTGGTTTAAAATACACGTATAATGTACAGTTTTAACCAATAATAAAATGCATCGATCGGTTGTCAAGATATTATTAATTATATTTGTATAGGTATGGGAGGTATCGAGTGAAGGAGGTGAAGCAGTATTATGGAATCTAGTGACTGAAGGCCACATTGACGTATTGGACCACTCCGGCACCACCAGGAAGTTCAGAGTGGCGGGGAAAGACAAGGATAAAGTGATTGGAACTCTGAGGGCAGCCAACCTTACCCACTCCGTCATCATCAGAGACCTCGCACTCTTCCTAAAGGTGGGAAACTATTCAACAACAGAGGGTCTTATGTCATATCATTAATGTTTTGGTCTACAATTAACACACACACACACACACACATGGTAATATCACTCATTATTATAACACACACACACACACATACATGGTAATATCACTCATTATTATAAGACACACACACAGTAATATCACTCATTATTATAACACACACACACACACACGACTTCCAGAAAATCACACACAGTTTATTTATATTTACAAAATTTTCCTGTAGGTATATATCACTGTAGCTCAAACTTTTCTCTTGGCCCCAACAGGAAGAAGAAGGACCCGTGGAGAGAAGAGCTGATATCTCCCGTTCCTGTACCACTACCAGCTGCCCTGTACCGTCCAAGAATGCCTACATGACATTCCAAGAGGTAGGTGTGTGTGTGTCTGTGTGTGTGTGTGTGTCATTTCAAGAGGTAGGTGTGTGTGTGATTCTAAGAGGTGTGTGTGTGTGAATATATATGTTTTAATATTATTGTAACTCTTAAAAATATGCAAACAAAACACACACTCACTCACTAACTACCAAACCAAACCAAACCTAACCTAACCTAAGATATATACTGTACTTGACCTTGACCTAACCTAAAGCCAAGATATATAGGCCTACATTACTTGGCCTTGACCTAACCCAACTAATTTTAAATAACCTATACTTTTATTATTTTTTCGGCAGATTGAATATTACCTCAAACACATCGGTAATAATAACCCAAGAGTGGAGCTGAGGTCTTTAGGGAAGAGTCATGAAGGAAGAGATATCTGGCTCGTACACATTAAACCAGTTACCACCAAAAGAGGTGACTAGATTTTTTTTATCCTCTCGCCTTGTATTAAAAAAAAGGCGGGATCGAATTTGACATTAATTATATATTGTTGTCACAGAGTGCATAAAATTATATAATATAACATTACCAAACACACACAAACTTATACCAATGCATTGTCTAAACTCTAAAGAACAAAAATATAAGAAATTTAAATATACTTACATAAACATATACGGTATAACCCCTGCCATTATTTTTTTCTATCTATTACAGGTGCAGCAAGAATCGCCTTCAGTCATATGAAGAAGAGATCTATCTGGATTGAAGGAGGTGTGTATGTCCATCCCAAAATTATACTGTTGCAAATTGAAATATAATTCTTCTGTATCTCAAATTATGTAGCATTTGAATTGAAAAGTTTATTCTTGCAAAGACATATAGATACACCAAAGGAGAATGAACATGTTTTATACTATAAAGGCTACTACCAAGGATATAATAGACTATAAATATTATAGTCTATTATCTTTAGCTACTACTAATCATGACTCACTTCATATAAAATAAATAATTATATAATTTCTTTCAGGTTTACACGCTAGGGAACGCATTTCACCCGCCGTCACTCTTCTTCTCATTGATCACTTCCTCAATGACTTCCCACAAGATAAACCTTTCGATATTTACATTGTTCCGATGGCAAATCCTGATGGCTATGTTTACACTTGGACAAATGATCGGTTGTGGCGTAAAAACCGAAGAGACAACGTTGGCCGCTGTGATGGTGTGGACTTGAACAGAAACTGGGATGCTCATTGGGGAGTCGGAGCTTCAACTCAAACCTGTAGTGAAGTATATCAAGGCACATCACCATTTTCCGAACCCGAGACTAAAGTTCTGAGTGAAGAGATGACACGACTGAATAACCAACGTAAATTTGATCTTGTACTAGCCATTCACAGCTACGGTCAAGTGTTATTATATCCCTATGGCTGGACTACAAACCCAGCCCCTCATACCGAAGACATGAAACGGAAGGGTAATGTATTTTTAAAGGCTGCTAAAGCACATGCAGGCACTGTATACACCATGGTCAACTCAGCCGGTGGATTTTACTACGCAGCGGGAGCAACTGATGACTGGGCAAAGGAGAAACTTGGCACCAGATATGTTTATACACTTGAATTGAGAGATAAGGGTAATTATGGCTTCACTCTCCCTGCAAATCAGATCTTATCAACGGCTACCGAAGTCTGGCAAGGTCTGGAAATGATGATTGGTGCCATTGCTCCTGAGAAAACTATACGACCTAATTAATTAAGTATGGGGAAGTAGTAAATGGATTGTTGATGTTACTTAATTGGTCGTTTCAAGTTAGCTGGTGATTCCATAATTTAGAGGACTCAATTATCCTCATATTCATTAACAATTAAGAGAGTTTCCCATTCGTTTACCTTGGCAGTTACAGTACTTAATTGGCACTTATAGTCAAATTATCAACAGAAATAATAAATACCAACAGACGTGTATACTACTTACTTTATGAAGCCTGCCAGCCTGATGTGTAGTGGGTTGGTATTAATATTATCCTCCATTCAGTATTTCAAAACCTTAAAATCCTTCCTTTAGGTAATTCTTCCTCATTCCTGCTTGATTGTTTTACTGTAAGTCCCATTTATCCCTCACCTCCGTCCTTCCTTTCCTTTGCCTCGTTCGTCTTTGCTTTCCGTTACACTTCTCTATTTCCAACTGTGAACCTTTCTTTCTATTTCCTTCTTGTTTACTTGCTTACCTCCCTCGCCCTTCCAATCTCAAATCAATCCAAATTAAAAGTTGTACCAACGATTGAGTAGCCTACCAAAAGTTGTAATAGGTTTACTCTAAATATACACATATGTACTTATTATCACGTCAATAAAAGTCTTATTAAAACCACGCATTGTCTCTTATAAATATGTTTGGTACTGTACTTACTTTAGAGCGCCTCGATTTATCCAAAGTAAGCCAGGAAATAGAATTGAAGAGGAAACACTTACTCCTCCTCAATTCACCAACACAGCACTACTACCAACAAGGATAATAGACTACTACCCTCTTCTTCTCAACGACCTCTGGTGACGCGTAAAGCCCTTATTACACGGGGCATTTCGTCGGACTGTTTCATCGAACTTGTCGTTTCGTTGGACTGTTTCGTTGAACTTCAGGGTCATTTTGTTGGATCAAACGCGCTTCCCAGGTTTGATGAAATGTTACAAAAAGTTCGGTATTTCAACAAACTACTCCGGAGTCCCAAGTTGGACGAAATGGTTGTACCAAATGAGTCTGTTTAGTTCCATGAAACAGTCCCACGAAATGACCCGTGTAATAGTGGCTTTATAGACACTCGTCATCAGGGGGTTAGACATGACATTATACCATTGTGCTCTCAGGACGTTTTGATTTATGGAATGACATGTTGGTAAATATTGAAGGAATTACCGTTATTGTGTACAGTTTTGGTATCTTCATTACCCACTTATTTAGACAATTCTAAAGACTCTTTTCTTACTAATACGACTGGTAATCGATACATATGAAAATAACTAATAACAGGTTTTTTATTCATATTATAAAGATGTTTATTTAGTAAAATGCATACAGCAATAAAATATTCTTTATAAATGGCAACTTCAAATGAACATAACTATATTATTATAAAGACTACACTTTTTATTATATAATCTAAGTGATAATTAATCCCAATTAAAGGTACTGTATATACCAAGAGATTTTCTATATATGTATTTCCAATATGATTAATTAAAAGGGAGATTTTCTTGTTGATAAATTGGAGGTCTCGGGAGTCCTTCAAACTATGTCACTAAACAGATTACTAATACAGCAGTACAGTAATTTGTTTCCTGGGATAGTTTGGAGGAATCAGCAGCACTTCAAATTTATCAAAAAAAAAAAAAAAAAAGGGTCTCCCATTACTGACAAAAAAAATAATATGTTAATATATAATAATTTAGTATTGTATTTAGCTGCTACTAATAAAATGCCTTCATTCCTTACATTAAGATAAATATGCATACAATAGGCCCTCAATATAAGATGAATAAATTTAGTACATACATCCCTTTATAACACCGACTCATTAATTCACTACATATTGTGGTAATGAATAACTAAAGCCTGGAAACACACAAACACACACACACACACACACACAGTATCATTTTAACACATGCTCACACACACACACACACACACACAGTATCCTTTCAACACAGGTTTAGTTAATCACTTTATCTGTACTGTAATGAATAACAGAAGCCTGGTAACACACACACACACACAGGTTTAATTAATCACTTTATCTGTACTGTAATGAATAAACAGAAGGCTGGGAGTGAAAACATTTAGTAGTAGTTTTCAATGAGTGTCAAATAATAAAATATTGTCTGCTACAAGTTACATAATATATTCATTGTGTATTGAGGGTCTAAAGTATTCTAATATAATAACAAAGCTCCTGGGGAATAGAAAAATTACTGTATTACGCCGACATAACATAACAACCTCTAACAAATACAATATAGGAAGCATACAGTACAGAACAAGGAATGTATAGTTAACAGTTATAATAAGTGTATAGGTGTACTTTGTATAACCTGATGATAAGAGTATTAATTAAATGAGTTCATGTATGTATGTATGTACTGTATGTATGTATGTATGTATGAGATAGGAATAATTAAATGAGCTTCTGTATGTATGTATGTATGTATAAGATAGAATTAATTTAACGAGCTTCTGTATGTATGTATGTATGTATGAGATAGAATTAATTAAATGAGCTCCTGTATGTATGTATGTACTGTATGTATATATGTATGAGATAGGATTACTTAAATGAGCTCCTGTATGTATGTATGTATGTCATGATTCCCAATTTGTACGACAATAAAAAATCACCTGTACACTTATTCACACACTGGTAACTATACATAACATATCTGCTCAAATTAAGTACAAGCTATTTCTCTAAGATATATAATAATAATAATAATAATAATAATAATAATAATAATAATAATAATAATAATAATAATAATAATAATACCCCTAAGTTATCTATATACAACAACACTGAATATTTTATGGGGGGGAAGGGGGTAGTAGTAGTAGATAGTAAACTTTTTGGGGGTATAACATTGGAGAACTTTGATTCCTCCATAGTATGTCAGGAAACAATGACAACAACAACAGGACCAGATTAAGGGGGGGTGGGAATAGGGGGACAGGCTTGGGGTTTTTTTGGGGTGTGTGGAAATAAGGGGACAGGCTTGGGGGTTTTTTTGGGGGGTGCAGGAGTAGGGGGACAGGCTTGAGGGGTTTTTGGGGGGTGCAGGAATAGGGGGACAAGCTTTCTATCCACCCCAAGCCTGTCCCCTACTCCCACACCCCCTTAACAAAAGTAGCTGTTGTTGTTGTTGCTTGGAATAGTTTGGGGGAATCGGTTGCTCCAGATTTACCACCAACACAAAACACAATACTACCCCCTTTATTTAATTACCTATAGTTATTACACGAGCAAGTCTTTCATTCATTCAGTTTTTAATTTAGGAGGGAGAAATTCGAGGGCTACCGAATCCTCCGACACTATGTCACGAAACCCATCCACTATTCATAGCATTGAGGTCATCTGTTTCCTGGCAGAGTCTGGAGGAATCAGTAGCGTTCCAATTTTCCATCAAGAATTTCTCCCACCAAAATAGATACAGTACAGTAGTCAGTAATTTATTTTAAGGGGGAAGCAGTGTTGGTAAATCTGGAGCAATTTGATTCCTCCACAACTCTTCCAAGCAACAACAACAGGCCACCATTATAATTGTTAATCTGATCCTGTTTTGTTTCCTTTGTTTACTTTGGAGGAATCAAGACACTCCAATGTACCAAAAGTATACTCTCCCCTCATAAGAGTTTGAATTGATACCCTTCATACACTGTTAATAAAACCATATATAAAGGCAACTTGTAGTGATTACTTGTGGTGAAATTAAAAAGAGTTCTGTTATCTCTTTCTGAACACTGATGAATAATATTGAATACAGCCAAGCCAAGGTTGGTGTTAGTAAACTACTTCTTCCAGGAAAAGGTTATTTGTCGCTAATATTTGTATAATTCTGCTGTACAAATTGAGCGACAAAGAGCCAACAGTCAGTATGGGTGGTAGTATTAAACTTACTCTGTTTTGACGAAAAGTTCTCTTCGTCAATCAGTTCCTATTGTTTTGAAATGTGAACTTAAACAACGAAATCCCTTTTCCTCAAAGAGTGTGTTTAATAATACCACCCTATTCCTCAAAAAAGGTGGTTTAAAAATACCACACCCGGTACAGTAGCAATGGTGTAAAAGTTTGTTGCCTCAGCCAACCACAAATAAAAGCCGAAAAACTCATGAAGGTAAATAAACTGGAGGGCTAATGACTCCTCCAAACTAAGTCATTAAACCGACCCATTATATTACTGAAACAACTGTACCTTGAACCAAAGATAATTCATATGTCCTCTTGTGTGTTGTTGTTGTGGTTGGCTGACTGAAGGAACAAACTTATCTACACCATAGTTATTATTAGCCTACAGTAGTTTATGCACTTATAGGCTGTGATGGGAAGTAATGATTTGCTAGTTGGCTTGATTCATTTCAGGTTAACAGGGGTCGGTGTGTACAGTCGCCAGCATAAGTTCGCTTCATTTCCACTTGTGTATGTATTAGCTTTAGTGATGTAATATAATTTTAATGCAGAGATGACAGATATAGTTCTCATATGGTAAATTATGTATGTATGTATGTATGTATGTATGTATGTATGTATGTATGTATGTATGTATGTATGTATGTATGTATGTATTAGGTATAGTGATGTTGTAATACAATTTTAATATAGAGATGACAGATATAGTTCACATATGGTAAATTTACAAATGTTGTTGGAATAAAAACTGATTCAGAATGCAACTATCTGGTCATATTAGCAATATTAATTACATGTGATGGACGCGAATTTCTGCTGCCGTCTGTACAGTGTTGGTAAATGTGGAGCAACTCATGATTCCTCCAAACTATTTCAAGCAACAACAATAACAACAGGCCACCATTATTTATGTTAATCTGATTCTGTTTCCTGGTATACTTTGGAGGATTCAAGACACTCCAATGTACCAAACCTATATTACCGGTACTCCTTTAACCATTCAATCCAGTTAATGCATAATATATCAAATAAATCATTATAATGCTAATCTCTATAAGTAATAATATTGTTCCTTAGATCAAAAGTTATCATAATATACATCATTTTATCATTATTACTATCAATATAATATAGCTACCTTTAAGGAGATAGAATACTTGTGGTACAGTTGCCAAAAAAGGTATTGCGACAAATCTTGATGGAACTTTAACCCTAGTAATATCCACAACTATTTGTAGGGACTATAAGCATGTATAACAGAAGGAAATATACATATCCTTCTGTAATACATACTTATAAACATGTATAACAGAAGGAAATATACATATCCTTCTGTAATACATACTTATAAACATGTATAACAGAAGGAAATATACATATCCTTCTGTAATACATACTTATAAACATGTATAACAGAAGGAAATATACATATATATCCTTCTGTAATACATACTTATAATCCCTATAAACAACTATGGACATTCATATATTTAATGTTATATCAATAGTTGTCGCAATACCTTTTTTGGCAACTGTACATTAGTGTTTTGATTCCTCCAAACTATATCAGGAAACACGACCACATTACCAAATATAATAATAATGATAATATGTTGTTGCTTGGAATAGTTTGGAGGAATTGGTTACTCCACATGTACCACTAACACTGTAATCTATCTTCCATTCCCTTACAGTCAAACAAACCTACACCATATTATTTTTACCTTCTGGCTTATAAATACAAAATAATTTATCTTTTATCTTCTTTTTGTTATTTCAAATTTACAGTATTTAAAGGGAGAATACACTGTTGGTAAATCTGGAGCATAGGATTCCTCCAAACTATTCCAGGCAACAGGATACCATTATATTTCTTCCTCTGGGTGTGTTTCCTGGCATAGTTTGGAGGAATCAAGGCACTCCAATCTATCAAAAGTATACTCTCCCCTTAAGGGCAGATTGTTTGGTTGGTGAATTTGAAGTTCTCCGATTCCTCCAAACTACACCATGAAACAGATCCACTTATTATTACCAATGCCGGTGTTTGTTTTCTGGTATAGTCAGGAGGATTCAGTAGCCTTCATATTTACCAACAAGATAATTTCCCGTTAACTCCAACTCTTTATGACATCAAACAAAATACATATAATATATAACCACATACAAATAGTTTATCTTTATATAATATTACCAGCATTAGTTTCACCCACGTATTCTTGTTAAACAAAAATTAAATAAAATATAACAAAAAATTAAAACATTATATAAATGTACTGTGTGAATGTTTGTTTGTTAGTTGATGGAGCAGTTTATATAATTATATATATGGTTCTTTTGGGCACTGATATAGCAAGCAATAGTAAACAAATACAAGCACTTGGAAAAAGAATTATAATTATACTGTAAGGTGAACATAAAGGCCTTTCCTCGCTTCACACACACACACACACACACACAATCACACACACACAGACACACACACACACACACACAATCACACACACACACACACAGTATTACAGATAACCTATGAAAACCTATCAACTCCTCAACACCTTCAATATTCTTGCCTACAGCCCTAAGCAAATATAATATACAGTACTGTACTCCATTTCATAACATTAGGGAAGGACATTATGCTCACCTTATGGACCCTGTGAATGTATATATATGAAAATTGGAGGCTTCTGCTGATTCCTCCTGACTGTGCCACAAAACAAACTCCTTTTATATAGAGTAGGTGGTGTTTTGTGTCAATACAGTATTTGAAGGACTCGTTTACCTCCAATTTTCTGACTACATCACACACAGGGTGTTTTAAATATATAATATGCGGGTAGAGCTAAAAGGTATATACAATGTTGTACAAATATTGGTTCTCTCAGCCAGACACAATGTACCTCAAATATCTCTGCTTCTATTGATTAAACAACGGAGGATAGATGATGAACTTTACACACACACACACACACACACACACACAACACAGGCTAGATGGTAAACTGTAAACACACACACAAGAGGGTAGATGATAAACTGTACACACACACACACACACACACACACACAACAGAGGGTAGATTGAAAAGTATGAACAGTATATTGTCATTCAAACAACAGAGAGAAGGCAATCTTTATAATGACTGACTGAGGGAACCCACTTTAATACATCATAGTACATTGTGTTGACTTGAGAATGGTACAATAGAATATATACCTTCTCTTGTTTCACCTATACACCTTCTAAGGCCACCAGACAAAATAATAATTGCATGCACCACCACAAACTCACTAACTCACTCCTCATTAATACAACACTTGCCAACAGTGTTCCCATGTACAGTAATAGTAGTAGTAATAGATCTCATAACCACTATAAATAACATGTTTCCACAATACCAACAACACTTTACCATCCATCATAAACCAAGACAAGTGTTACCAGATCAATGGAAGTATTCAGCTGCTCTGCTCCACCCGCACCTATAATATATAACTGGGAAGTTAAATTTTACAGAAAAAAAGTATAATTATAAATGATAATTAATCCTTGAAACCACTGCACTAAAAAGCTGTTTCTTGGAATTGCTTAATACCAATTTTCTTATATGTAAACAAGAATAAGTAACAATATTAGGTTACAACAATTAATGAACTGACTTACACACATAAGCCATGAACTGCCAAATTTATCACTAAATAATAATAATGAGAATATAAGATTGCCAAGAGTATATAAAATAGCTGCCATGAAGTATAATAAAGACATAATCCAACATAACATAACATAAACAGAATTAAGGATTGAATCAGAACAACACTGTATAAGAAGGAACAATTTTTTTTATTTTCCTTTCCCCCTCATCTCATCTTCGTCTCTCTCTCTCTTTTTCTCCATCTCTTTCTTTTTATCATTCTCACTCTATCTATGTATCTATTTATGTATCTATTTATGTATCTATTTATGTATCTATTTATCTATTTTTTGACCATGTTTCCGTCCTCCTTATTCAGTGTTGTTTGTTACTTATCCATTCTGTGAAGCTAAGGACCATATTCAACATTATACATGATGTTGAATATGATGTGGTACCGATATGATGACTCTATAGACAAACAATACAGTCCTCATATCATAAACAATACAGTCATCATATCATTACCACACCATCATCAACACCCACCATAAACGTTCTCTTCATATGGTCCTAATGTTTACACTAACTCAAAACAAACAGAAGGCTTCATCATTTGTAGACATTGTTCCCACCTTTACACTCACTCTAGGTTCATTTATTTTCCCATTCTTTCTCTTTGCTCTATTAATTCCCACACCGCTCTTTGCGAGAAATTAATTGCTTGGTTTTAATAGAGTTTTCACATAACTATCATTTCAACACAGTGATGTCCATAGCAAGTTCTGTAAGTAATAAGGTTGGTGTTTCCAATATGTTTGTTTACATTTCTGTGCACTTTCCATTTGTCAGCCCAAATTACTTCGAACCTACAGATAATTTGTCACTCATTCATAATGGAATCTCTATCAACTGTTCTGAATAATATACAGTACTTACAAAAAACACAAAAACAAAATTGTCTAAACTGCCATTAGTTTAACAATCCAAGACAAGTAAATAGTATCCATCACTATAAGTCAAATAAAAAACAACAAATGACAGTCTAACAGACATTCATCTCACGTATGTTTAACACTACAGTACAGTACAGTATTTGTGTCATAAGTGTCTCAAGTTTTCCACCTAAAATCAATATGATAAATATCCATATGAATATCAGCAGTACAGTACAGTACAGTACTTAAAGAAAACAATTTATATAATAATTATATTATCCTGCTTCACACTGTAGTAGTTTCTCTGTACTGTACATAGACACGACAAATATCAAATACCGTTTCAAGTTAAAATGGCACTAAACCATTCCATACTCTTTACTTTGTTTATCTTAAAGTGATTTCTTTCACAGACACACAACTACAATTATCAAATATGTGTTCACGTTTTGCACCAAGTTATTACAGCGGCCAAAGAGTTCGAACCTTGTCAGCTGTGAGTTGTCCTGTCAGCTGACCGTAGTGGTAAGTTGCCTGGTAGGGTTGTGGGTTGAATATTTTGGTGGCCTCCTCACTGTAGGTTGGTGCCGCCTTCTGTTCTGTGGTGGTTATATTTGCCGACACATTTGGCACATTAGGAACCAACACCAGGCTATTGACGTGATTCTTTTGGGTCAATAGTTTGGCATAGTCCTGGTAGTCAAATCCTTTCTTTTCCGAGTGCATGAAGCGGTGGGAGTTGAGGTGGCTTTCCAATATGAATCTCTTGCCGCATTCATCACATTCAAACTTTTTCTCCAGGCTGTGGACAAACTGGTGGCTGCTAAGATGTATCTGTTGTGCAAAGCGTTTACCACAGTCTTCACACTCATAAACTTTCTCTTCACTGTGGACAAACCTGTGGCTGTTTAAGTGGCTCTTCATTGAGAACCTCTTCCCACACTCCAGACATTCATATTTCCTCTCCTCATTATGCATAAACTTGTGTGAATTGAGGTGACTCTTCATGGAAAACCGTTTGCCACATTTGTCACATTCGTAGCGCTTGAGATCATTGTGAAAGAATCTGTGACCATTGAGGTGGTTCTCCTGAGCGATTCTTCTCCCCCAGTCCTGGTTCTCGTACTTTTTGTCATCGCTGTGGACAAACCGATGGCTGTTGAGATGAACTTCCTGGGAGAACCTCTTACCACATTCCTTACACTCAAACACTTTCTCCTCACTGTGAACGAAGCGGTGACTGTTGAGGTGACTTCTCTGAGCGAATCTCTTACCACACACTTCACACTCATATCTCTTCTCCTCGGTGTGTACAATCCGGTGACAGTTGAGGTGACTTTCCAATACAAATCGTTTCCTACATATGTCACATTCAAAGCGCTTCTCCTCAGTGTGTACAAATCTGTGACTGTTGAGGTGACTACGTTGGATGAATCTCTTCCCACACACTTCACACTCAAACTTCTTCTCACAATGAACCAACATGTGACTGTTTAAATGGCTCTTATGGAAGTATCTCTTGTTACACACATCACACACAAACTTCTTCTCGCTGTGAACCAACATGTGGCTGTTTAAGTGACTCTCCAGAATAAATCTCTTCCCACAGATCTCACAACCAAACTTCTTCTCACTGTGTACGAGCATGTGACCATTCAGATGACTCTTTTGAACAAACTGCTTCCCACAAACCTCACAATCGAACTTTTTGTCCGTATTGTGGACCAGCATGTGGCCGGTGAGGTGGCTCTCCATCGTGAACTTTTTCCCACACAAATCACACTCGTATTTCTTTTCCCCGGTATGAACCAGCATGTGTGAATTGAGGTGACTTTTCTGTGCAAACTTTTTATGGCAAGTCTCACATTCATAAGGTTTATCCCCGGACTGTAACCACAACTCAATCTGTGACCTCAGTTTATTCTGTTCCTTGACCAATGGACCTTCTTCATACTGGTCAGTAGTAGTAGTTGTAGTAGTAGTAGTAGTACCATATATGCTGCTACCACCTTGCTGTAGTAACTGAGCTCCGTCGAAAGCCGTCTGCGTTACCTTATTCACTTTTTCTGGATAGTTTGGCTGAAGGAGCTCTGCCATGGCTTGCTTAGGAACTTTATTGGTGTTGGTTGTGTAAAGAGAAGCCTTGGCGTACGCACTCACACGTACGCTACGACTTAGTACTTGAGGGCCATCTTGTCCTAATTAGAAGGACAATTAGCTGGTGTGACACTTGAGTTGGACCTCAGCCATCCTTGTACTCCAACTCTGTAATAACACCAATATTGTCAACAACAACAATACCTTCTAACGGTATATCTACATAAAATGTCCACATGGCAAACATTTACAATTTGTGTATGGTACATTTCACAATGGGACAATGTAATATGTTCATGTGTAATGAATTTAAGAGGAGATTGCACTTATTTTTGGTATAATAGCATATCAAAAATTTCAGCTGTCCAGAGCCTAAGTTCAGTGTTTTCCTGCCATTGTAAACATTGGACAAGTCCCGCTAGTCTGCCCAGGTTAGGTCCCAGTAGTCTGCCCAGGTTAGGTCCCTGTAGTCTGCATTGGTCCTGGTTTGGTTAGGTCAGGTCATGTCAAGTAAGGGTAAAACAAGAAATCTCCTAAATATTCTGGGTAACAACAACAACAACACCCTCTAACACTATCAACAACAACAACAACAACAACACCCTCTAACATTATCAACAACAACAACAACAACACCCTCTAACATTATCAACAACAACAACAACAATACCTACAACCCTGAAAAACTGCTAATAACGCAGATTGATTGATTGATTGATTGATGATAAAAGAAGATTGATTGATTAAAGATGAAAGAACACATGATCCAGTAGGCCTATATAGCTATTTTATAACCCCAATTAAACCATATGACATTTAATCATAAAGTTCTATTAATTTATCAAAGTGGGAAGATACTGTATTCAATTTTGACTGGGATTTCCAAATAAGTATGTAAATATCCTAATTTCATTATTTATTACCAAAATCTGGCTTATTCCCTATAGGCCTAAATCATTATTCTTAACATCATCATTATCTAGACGTAAAAAGTGTTATAATTTAGGCAGATAAAGATAGTAGTAAAGATAGTAGTAAAGATAGTAGTAAAGATAGTAGTAAATATAGTAGTAAAGATAGTAGTGAAGATAGTAGTGAAGATAGTAGTGAAGATAGTAGTAAAGATAGTAGTAAATATAGTAGTAAAGATAGTAGTGAAGATAGTAGTGAAGATAGTAGTGAAGATAGGGCCTGGTGCAAATAGGAGGTAAGGAAGGGTTGGAATGGCCAGGGTGGGAAGGGGCTGAAGGGGGAACGTAATTTTGAAGTTTAAAATTCGCCTCTCGACATCACCTATAATGAAGGGGGGGGGTATGGGGGGCAGGGGGGGGGAGCTAGATGCCACCCTCTTTATATACCCTCCTAACACCTTTTATTATAGTTAATTATACATATTCTACATCTCCAACAAGGGGAGGAGTATACATTCTATAACATACATGGTTCCCAGATGAGTGTGTAAGGTATGAGGTGGGATAAAATGGTTATGTTAATGAAGGTTCGGTAATAAGGAGTTGGCGGGTGTCTCATGTGTTCGGATACAATGTCATCTCATTCACGGTTTTATTTCATGTTTGTCCTTCAAGCTTTATATATATTTTCAAATACATTACTTATATTTGATTCAAAACGAAAGCCATATGTAGATTTAATAAGAAATTGAGCCAACAAACTCAAATCTATGTAAATATTCAAACCGAAGACAATGTCAGAGAAGAGAACGAACTTCCGATAATGTTTGTGTGTGTTCGTGTGTACATCTCTAAGTTGCCAGTTTGTGAATAACTGATAAATTAAATATACATCATACAATGTTATTTTCACCAACAATAACAAATTCACCATCCAGTTTCATTACGACAGGAAAACAATGAAATCTTTATATCAATTTTCATCCAATATTAATTTCAGTTTATTGTCTTTGTGTTGAGAAGGATACACATTCCCTTCATTAAAAAAAAATACAATCCTCATTTATCTTATGACAACCTGTATGTATGTATATATAGGACTATAGTCATCAATAATAACCATCAGTGATCAATATGGTGACTATAACTAGGATTAATAGTGTTATATGAATTTGTTATATAAGATAGTCTACCAAAATTAGCTTCACTATGCCATTTTTTCCCTACTAATACAAATCGTAGATCTGGCAACGTCGCACAGGAGTCAGTGTTGCCAACCCAAACCCACCAACACCACCAGACCTTACGAACGTCAACCTCAAGTCAAGCTGCGCGGAACCCAGTGCGCTGCCCTAAACCACTCACAATCGAACACCAGCGATCGTTAACAGTTTACAATACACTGCCACTCTCATCTATGTATACCTGACACACCATAAATGATTTAATACTTAGAATATAACAACTAATTCCACTCTGTATCTTTTGTTTTCATTGCCGGAGTTTGGTACTGGGTGTATTTTTCACAATGGGTTAAGGTTGGGCTGTGTAAACACTTTAGTCACTCTTATTTTAGGGTGTCACTTGTGTGTACTCACCTGGTGTTATCCTCAGTAGGGTCCCTGGTTGGATGGTATGTCCTGGCCTCCCCTCCTAACATTGTTGTTCTAGAAATTGGATAGACAAGTTAGAAATTGATAGGAGGACGCCAGCCTGGGCAGGACTCGGGGCTCCTCTCCCTCCTGGTGCCTGGAGGTCATAGGACGTCTTGGCGTTGGCAACACTGACATTACCATTTTCTATACCACTATTTTCTATGTAGTTTTAGAGAGGATCCCTAGCTATTTTTACAATGGAATTGAATATTTTGGCCCTATACTATGAAATGCACACACTCTATTGGATATTTTCTGTATAGTTTTAGAGAGGATCCCTAACTATTTTTATAATGTAATGTAATATTTGTCCCTATACAATGCAATGCACATACCCTATTATAACTATATATAAGTAATGGTAATCTGTTTCTATATTTATTTCGTCTTTGGTAATTAGGATAACAACAGCAGTGTGTACACTTATTATTAGGTGTTTCCATACGACCCGAATATTGGAATATTTTAATTAAGTAGTAGACTGGCTTAAATTGTGCAAACACAGAAAATTAAATGATATCTTATAATTATGGGGATTCCTCTCTCCCACCCAACCTGACCAGTTTGAAATAAATGAGCTATAGTGTCATTTATATAAAGGGGATGGGTTCCTCTTTACACCCTACACACACATAAATTATATATAATAGCCTGCGGGGCCGAATTTGAAATCTGTGAATAATAATCCCATGATATCGGTTAGTTTCAGAAAACCAAAAATGTTGTATAGCAAAAATTATGTACCGTACTAACAAATTTTCCTACATATAATAGTTTAGTTTATTGATGATGTTGGTGTCAGTATACACAAAAGTCAATCTATCCCTTTATAACACAAAAATTTGCAAGATTTACCACACTCTAATGGGTTCTTTTTAAATACTGTATACCACCTGTATGTTTTAATTAGCTTACTTTTAATAAGACTTGATCAAGTATTTTAGTTAATACCTTATATAAATGGTGATGACATATCAGTATAGTACTTCTAATTATACTTTGAAATCACTCATAGCAACAGATAAAAAAAAAACTGCACTCCTATGAATGGATTACTTAATCAAATGTTTTGTTATATAAGTGGTATGACAAAATTATACTACGTACAGCTGGTACATAGATATATTTTTTCTTTAATTCCATAAATGTTTAAAGTTATAATATTTTAATGAGCTGGTGAATTATCGTCAATAATCGATGCGTTCACACCACCAGCTATTGATCGTACGTCTGGCAGCGGAGATTATTTCCTGCTTAGCGATAATAATACTGATTGAATGTGATTTTCATTATCTGCCATGCATTTATTAATTTTTACTTACTTTTGCTATACTCACGATTAAAGTAGAGAGAGAAGATGTTATTTTTCTGAACAAGATGGTGTGTGAGTTCTTAGAATGTTGAGTGAAGACAAGAAGGGAGTGATATAAACCTTGGTAGCACTGAGTCTCTGGTTGTGACGTCACTCCTCGCCTCGCCTCGCTTGGCTGACATGTCCAATGTGCCCGCTGCTTTCCCTTGTCCACACAATCTATCTAATGTCCAGTTAAATTTGACTCACGACTAACAACAAAGACATCTCTATGGTATAAATCATATAAACCTTTTAAGAGAACTATAATTCACATAGGAACTAAAAAAGTGAAATATTTCATGTTACTATAGGCTTTCCTCTACAACGAGTTATAATGCATAGGCTAATACACGTTGGGTTTATATGCAATTCCCATATTCCCTTGGTCTGTTCACGTCCAAAACCATAATCTGATAATTAGAACGATATTGTAGGCAACATTTATTTCACTACTGGAACAAAAGTCCATTTTCCATTTTCACATAATAAAGACTGCAATGCAATATCCCTACTGCATGTGCAACTAAGAGGTGCAAGAGACTCCGACACCTTTCTTCCTTCATACACTATGCACTAACGAACTGTAGGCCTCAGTGGCACTACCCTTGTACAACACCAATGATTAAACTCGGGGACAAAGTGATGTAGGTTCTAACAACTCATATTTCCAAACAAATGATTAATTAATCTACTTTTCTGGGCATATGTAATGTCGAGGTTGTTGTTCAATTTAAAACTCGGACTTTACATCAATGACCTAAGTACTTACCCTCTTACACCATCATGTCTCTGAACGTCCTACTGAGAATGAGTTTATGTAGATACAGTATTTACAGCACTTACAAGATTGATGTTATAGCCATCCACAGCCACAGTTGTTGGTCGCTCTACCACACAACAATGGACTACTTCGACTCTTAAGCCCAGCAGCCTACTTCGTCTTCTCACTTGTCTGTCAATACTGTTTTGTCTTATTATGTTATGACTGAAGCCTTAACTAGGGAACTATCAGTCAGGACACTTAATTGTTACCTGATGGTGGAGTGTCTTCCTTCTCACCATATTAAGTCGTTTACGAACAGCGGGTCCCACCACCCACCCATATTCAATGAACTAATAAGCCATACAGGTTACTATATGTAGTTGTACTGAGAACATCTGGAATAAAATGTAATCCCAGACACTCATCCCTACCTACCATTATATTCCCTTGGGTTCACTTATGATTCATCAAATACTGTACAGTTTCTAATCCCATAATTAATGAATCTCCAGTGACTGATGTGGTGTGGCAGAATATAATACAAGATAATAATGCAAAACTATGTCCAGTTCAATACAATAATATAAACTCTTCCCAGATTATTTAAGGACCCTGTGATTGTGATGAGAAATGGAGGCTTCTGATTCCTTCTGACTATGCCACGATACAAGCTCCTTCTATATAGGTGTTGTTTCGTGGCAATATCTGAAGGACTCGCTTAACTCTAATTATCTGACTACGACAAAGGGTTCTTAAGTCCACTGGTACTAAGACATTACAATGAAATAAATATGCAGCAGTAATAAACATAATAAAGATGGCCAGACAAACCTGTGTGATGGTGTAATATAAAAAGTTTATTAAACATAGGATGAAATTTACACAAGAAAAAGGTGACGTGTAGATGGAGCTTATCACGACCATGGCATGTCCAAGTTCAAAATTTATAATCTTGAGTTTTAAAATTTATTATAGGGAGATTAATTTGTTGGTGAATTGGAAGGTCTGCAATTCCTCCAAAGTATGCCATGAAACAGATCACCTATTAGTACAGCTGATGGTGTCTGTTTCTTGGCACTGTTTGGAAGAATCAGTAGCATTCTATTTTCCAAGACAGTCTCATTAAGAGCACAAATTCTAAGGTCATGATCCAAGTTTTAAATTAATTAATCATGTTTTACCTTCATTATAACTTCACGAGTTGAACGTCTGAGTTTACGAGCTTCAGTTCAGAATTCATGACCTTGTGAATGAATTAGAGGCTACTGATTCCTCCAAACCATCACTGACAACAAAACCACCTCAATCTTATTACAGTAATGGGTGATCTGTTTTGTGACACAGTTTGGAGTATTCAGTACAGCTCCAAGATATCGTCATGAGTTTCTCCCTGAAGTTCATGAGCTGATGTGATATAAATTCATTGAGTTTGTGTCCCAACCAGTCGCCAGGGATCACAAATATACAATTGGACATAATAACTGTCCATTTTATAATCATATTTCAGTGGTAGAAAAATTTGCACAGGCTGAAAAACATCTTAAGTTTGGTCGCCTAGTTTCCGGTTTACACTTTGAATATTACAAAACTTTACTTGTACATGCCATTCAACTATAGTGTACATATTTATACAACAGGGCTGAAAAACTGTTCATCTCAAAACAATAACCAATACAGTACTTCTCTTTCTATAATATATAATAACCAAGAGATCATAGTCTAACATATATATATAAAAATTTACACAACAAATTTATAGGTACAGTAGGCCCTCGATATAAGGTGAATAATATTTTAGCACTATCCTTATACCACAGGCTCAGTAAATAGCTTTGTCTGTTTGGTATTGAATAACAGAAGCCTGTGAAAAATGTGTGGTCTTCAATAAAGGACTGAGTGTAAAATGAAGTGATGGACACAAGTATTTATTCACTGTATATCAAGGGTCTACGGTACAGTAGCATTACAGTAATGTGAAAAGCATTTGATATCACCAAAAATGGAAATATGAGCAAACTATCATCACATAAAACAGCAATTCTTTATTTTTCCCTTAACAATTTTTCAATAGTCCGTATTCTTAACACTCTCACACACGACTGACGCCTACGATGCATTTAAGGACACAAAATAATTACTCTACGTTCGCACACAGACGCCACTTTGGTGTCCTAATTTTGGAAAAATCCTTGTTAAAGTAAACTGTTGGGCAGATTTAGTTTAAATTTGGACACCACAGACCAGTAAGCATCCTCTACACTGGTAACATATGAAAATTTAATATAATGAAACACACACTGTCTGACTGTCTGCCTCAGTTAGTTTGCCCAACTTTAACTAGAGCATTATATGTGAGGTGTTGTTCTGCCACACTGTGTGCTCAGTTTAAACAATACCAGGCCGTGCTCGAGTGTTAAGAAATTATTATAAGAAAAATTTCAACGTTAATGGCACAGTATAAGACTCAGTAACTTGTACAGAACTGAATTAATGTTTTGTTAGGGAGAATATTGATGAATTTTCCAGAACTACTGTAGTCTGCTGAATCAAATTAAAATGGATGAACAGGACTAAATGTTTTTTGGGAAAAAATGGTACTAATGATTAGTCTGCTGAATCAAATTAAAATGGATGAACAGAACTAAATGATCAAAGTGTTTTATTTTGGGGTACCATATACTGTACCAATTAATTTTACTTGAATTTACTCTTCTTCTATCAGGGTTTATAATCTAATTCAAATCTACATAGAGCATATTTCTTCTTCTCAAAGTTATAATATATTTCCTTCAGTGTATTGTGCTGTACAAAACATACAAGTTAGTTTTGTTGTTGTTGTTATTACCATCCTCTTGTGTAATCAATTCCTGTCATACTCCAATATAATTAATGAGTCATTGATTTAGTCTAGCAAATTACAACATATGTAGACTACTGTATACCCTAAGTGTTTCTCAAAGTTTGTCATCATTATCAAAACCTCAGTAACTATTCTCCTTTATTACATTACCATTATTATTATTATTACTGTATTATTATTATTATTATTATTATTATTATTATCTGGAACAATCAGCTGTGTTATGGCTGCTGTTTCTTCAACCATATAAGACATTTTTTTATGGTGTCTAGAACAAAATTAATGAACTACATGCCTCATTACTTGTGAGGTGGCTACAATAGAAAGAATAAGTGAAAAAAAGATGTACAGTTGCCAAAAAAGGTATTGCGACAAATCTTGATAGAACTTTAACCCTAGTAATATCCACAACTATTTGTATGGACTATAAACATGTATAACAGAAGGAAATATATACATATATCCTTCTGTAATACATACTTATAATCCCTACAAACAACTATGGACATTAATATATTTAATGTTGTATCAATAATTGTTGCAGTACCTTTTTTGGCAACTGTACATAGTTTGTTGACAGACAAAATGTAAAATATTATTACTGTCTGCCTGTCAACAAACTATAACTTTTACTCACTTTCCTTTCTGTTGTAGGCATCTCACAAGTAGCGAGGCGTACCAGATTCATGTGTGGGCAACTGTACATGACACACACACACACACACACACACAGGGTCCCTTAACTAAACCCTCATCGTTACCATCATCTTTCCTTAAACTCATCTTCACTCTCATGTCTTTTTTTTACTATTAATGCCCTTCTCTCTCTAAGGGGATAGTACAGTATACTTTTGATACATTGGAGTATACTGACTCCTCCAAAGTATACCAGGAAATTATTTGGAATTATTTGGAGGAATCATGAACAGTACTCCAGATTTACCAACACTTTTCCTTTCCCTTTGACAGTCTTTTGTGCTTTTTGTACTTAAATCCTACACTTAATGTAGATGGTAGAAAGGTCTGTGCTTCCTTCATGTTGTCAAATGAATATAGAGGCAATATTTAGACTTAGGGACTCTGTGATTATGTATGAGACTTGATGGTTTCTGATTCCTTCTGACTTTGCCACAAACAAAAAACAAAGCTACTTCAATAATCTGTAAGTGGTGTTTTGTTTTGTAGTAAGTGTTAGTAGGACTCACTAACCTCCAATGTTGTTATTACATTATAGAGGTTTCTTCATTAACACATACTCTCATCTGAATAATTTGAAGACTGAATATGTTATCATGGATAGTTTGGAGGAATCAGTAGCCTTCCAAATGATCAAAAAAAGTTTCTTCCCATAATCATATTGAATGATTATGGAAGGATGTACATGTGTGTACTTGGTTAGTTAATTATTACACCAGATGTCATGTTAATTATCAACATTGGTTTCCTGTACAGTTCACCAATATTCATCTGGTAATGTAATGAAGAGATCAGTAAACACCAAGTTTCAATCGTCTGAATCATACATACATACATACATACACTGTATTGACAACTCATTATAACTTCTTCTAATACAGGAAATCATTAACATTACAATATTTCATACTGTATTATTCAAATTTGTAAATTTGACTTTTCAATTGCTTTACACATACAATATACTTTATAGGGAAAACAGAACTACTAATATTTTTAATAGTATCAAATTGATAAATATAAATTTATATAATTGGACACTAAGATATGTCTATATCTCTTTTAAAATATTTGTAAAAACAAAAGATAGTTTACTATGATTTTTTTTAAACATTTGTAAAAAAACAAAAAAAACATCAACCCTGGTTTGTAGGCTACACCGACTACACAAGCTTAAGTTTGTTACTACTGTATTGAAGCAGTACTACGGTATCAGTTGGCCCTCATATTCACCAACTCCCAGATTTAATATACGGTACAGTAAACCCTTGTTAAGTCTGCATTTAAAAAGTCGGCATTTTGCATATAAGTCAGCAAGGCAGAGAAACACTCGTTCAAAAACCATCTTAAAATTTGAGAATAATAACAAAGAACATCAGTCAGAAAAAAAGTAAACACTAGTTGTCCTATGCCGACTTGTACAGCAGACTACCAGAAAATATTGGGCCCTACTTGACATAGTATAACCTAATAGTATGTCTTCCTTCACTGATAACATTGTAAGTTGGTCATATACATGTAAATAATCATGTACTGTATGTGAGATAATGATGTGGTATTATGGTACTTGTCCGAACATAAAGAAGGGCGTACTGTACTGTACCAGAATGTCATCAGAAAACAAAGGGTAAATTCAACAAGGGTCGAGCCTCATATTATTACCAACTTAACAATTAGGGTTTACTGTAACTACACAAGATATTTTATCCCAACACTGGAGGTGGTATTATTTAACTTCTATGAGGAAAAATGATCTTTGTCACTCAGTTCCAATAATTTTGCAATGTGAATTTAGCAACACAACACCTTATCCTCGAAGAAGTTTAAAAATAATATCCCCCTGAGGCTTTTGTCCACTGAAATGCACCAAGAGGCCACCAGGACCCCAACACAACAACCCTAATACAACACCTGTTCAACCTACACCAACATATCATCACTATCATACACAAATGGCCTAAGTCGTGTTTCGTCAATTTCTGGAATTTTGCCTGATTCGCTTCTTCTGATAGGATCCAAATTGTATATGTGGGCAGTTTATGAAGGTGATTATATATCTTTTATTACCATATACCTCTAAAAAATATATACATTGTTATTATAGTACTGTTCTGATCAAACATAACTCACTTCATCCACACTGTAGTATATCAGACATCACCTCATAGCCTTGTCTTTAAATACACAAGGTCTTACAATAATAGGTATTTCTTTTAACAATGTGATTTAGTTGTCAACAGTCCCAAGCTACACTATACCATATTCTGCCTTTAATGTGTAGTAGCAGTATAATATCTTGACTCTTTTATCATACTCTCCCAACTGTTGTGAAAATGTGTGAGGCTTCAATTTATGCCAAGTTTGAGAATCTTTATATAATACAGTACTTTAGCTTAGCCTTTAAGTTACATAATAAACTCATTTCATTATCCCAAGTCCCTGTATCCTGTACATATCTTTAAGGTTGTTGTGTTGTGGTCAAGGTGGCTCACTTTAATCCGACAAAAGCCCAAGATCCATTCCCTGGGGTCCATCCATCCATCCATACAGAGGATCCAACACATACTGCATAGTTGGTGTCAAACTGGAGAGTGTCTGAGTCAAAGGTCTGTTGTCCATTAGTGATCCATCCAGTCTGTCATGGTAACAATCTCAAACCAAAAAACACAAGTCACAAATGCACACACGGTCATTTGTTCTGCTTCTTTGTTATATTCAGTAAAATGCATTTCTAGGTTTACAGGATTCACCCAATTTAAACCTGGATGAAATTGAGGACAGACTCAGTGACCCACATCCAAAATGTTGACGAGTGAAAATGTCTACCATCTCATCCATTGGGGGTTCAAAAGGTTGAATCTCCAAGTGACACATTAAACTGCAGTTGAAATAAACCCTCAAAATGAGGACAATAAATCTAAGCTGTTCTTAATGATTCACTCCTCCACCTCCTCCCACACACCAACACTCTCATTATACAAACCCAACACACCACAGGACAATATACGACACCTACACAGAGTTATGACTACAATGTCTACAGTACAAGGTAAATACACAAGGATTGAACATTTTGTCTCTGCATAACTTCAGGTAAACTGTGAAACTCTTGCTGGCCACAGAAGGTCCAGGAGAGATAAACTGCACTGAAGGAAAGTTATAACCTTCCTTTAATTCCCTCTACTGGGTTGTGTTATGGAATGAGCCCAGCCACTTGCTAAGTCAGTCTTTAAGTCTTCACATTTAAATGGCACAATGCAAGCAGTCGGCACTTCAGATTCCTAATATATTCATCAGCATTATCCATTATAACATCCTCCATGTCTCTGGAGTTCTCCAAAGCAATGTCTGCTAACTCTCACAAGATTAAATGTTAATATCACCATCTTGTTATCAGCATTGTCTCCTGCTTATGTTTTAGCTGACACATTTCTTCCTTATACTAGTTTAATGCAAAAAGATTATTCCTTGATAATCACATCAGTTTTCATTCATTGCACAAGTCTCTTTCCACACACACTGGTACAGTACCGGTATTATTTATCTGTAACATCATGACACTGCAATTATAACAGTTTTTTTGTCTTCCTCTCCTGCAGTATTCAGTAAATATACTATACAGTGAATTCAAAGTTCTGAATTCAATAACATACCATTTTGAAAGGTATCATATCTCTGTACTATTATCCCACTAACTTAGAAAGTGACTGACACAGCACTTTACATAATGTTTCAGACGATAATGTTTATATCTGAATATTCGTTTGATAGTTCTATATATAAATTGTATGATTGCACATTAATAATGCAAGTCAGTTTAGTCTTTGTATTAGTACTTTACAGAATTCTAAATACTGTATAGCACAATTGCACTGAGGTTCTGCCATCCAGTCAGAACCATTCTGCAACACCAACAACAAACAGTAGCAACATCAACAGTAGCAGCAATACTGGTGATGGTTGTTACTTAGAGAGACCACAGTGTCCGGACATGTTCCCACTGGGCATATGCATAGGGCGGCTGATAGGATTGCTGGATCAACATCTTTCCGTTCTCATCACACTCGAATGGTTTCTTTTCTGGTTGTTGGACTACCATGGGTGTGGTGTTACTCTCCTGTTCCTTCTGTACCACTGCCGGGACTTGTTTAGTGGTGAATGTTGCTTCTCCCCGCCGCTCATTGTGAACATAACTGTGACTGTTCAGGTAGCTCTCGTGTGTGAACCGCTTGCCACACTGTCCACACTCAAAGCGCTTCTCACTGTGCACATACCGATGGCTACTCAAGTAGGCCTCGTGGGAGAAGCGCTTGCCACAGATTTCACAGGCAAATTTCTTCTCTTCCTTGTGCACAAAGCGATGAATGTTGAGATGGTTCTCATGGATGAAGCGTCGACCACACACTTCACATACATGCTTCTTCTCCTCATCTGGCATGTACTTGTGATTGTTGACATAATTGGTCATAATCTGTTGATACTCCAGCTTCTTCCCACTGTGGGTGAAGCGGTGACTGTTGAGGTGAATCTCTTGACCAAACCGCTTACCACATTCTTCACATTCATAGGGCTTGTCCTCGTTGTGTACAAACATGTGTGCAGTCAAGTGACACTCCTGTGTGAAGCGCTTGCGGCACACCTGACACTCAAAGCGCTTCTCCTCACTGTGTACAAAGCGATGGCTGTTGAGGTGGCTGCTCTGGCTGAAGCGCTTGCCACAGACATCGCACTCGAAATTCTTGTCACTGTGTACAAGCATATGGCTGTTGAGGTGAGACTCCATATTGAAGCGCTTGCAACACACCGGACACTCATATTTCTTCTCATTATGAATCAGCATGTGACTGTTGAGGTGAGACTCCATGGTAAAACGTTTGCCACAAAGTTCACACTCATACTTCCGGTCAGTACTGTGCATCAACATGTGACTGTTAAGGTGACATTCCATGTTGAATCGTTTGCCACACATGGTACATTCAAAGGCTTTGTTTTCATTATGAACTAACATGTGGCTGTTCAAGTGGCTCTCCATATGGAAGCGTTTAGAACATAACATACAAGAGAACTTCTTTTCATTGTGTACCAACATGTGTCCTCTTAGATGACTTTCCATGTTGAACCTTTTTGGACACAGTGGACATTCAAACTTCTTCTCATTGTGTACCAACATGTGACTGTTAAGGTGAGACTCCATAGTAAAACGTTTACCACACAACTCACACTCATACTTGCGGTCCTCACTGTGTACTAACATGTGAGAGGTGAGGTGGCACTCCATGTTGAAGCGTTTATTGCAGACCTGGCACTCAAACTTCTTGTCCTCACTGTGTACCAACATGTGTGAGGTGAGGTGATTCTCCATGGCAAAACGTTTATTGCAGACCTCACACTCAAAGTTCTTCTCTACAGTATGTACCATAATGTGACTATTGAGATGTGATTCCATATTGAACCTTTTGCCACAGATCTCACACTCAAAGCGCTTCTCATTGTGCACCAGCATGTGTGAGACCAGATGACTCTCCATGGTGAAGCGCTTGTGACACAACAAGCACTCAAACTTTTTATCTGTATTGTGTACCATCATGTGACTGTTTAAGTGAAGTTCCAGACTGAAACGTTTGTCACACTGAGTACATTCAAACTTACGGTCCTCGTTATGCACCACCATGTGACTGTTCAGCTGCACCTCCATGTGAAAGCGCTTGCCACAAAGCATGCACTCAAACTTTTTGTCTTGATCGTTATGTACAAGCATGTGGCTCTTCAAGTGACTCTCCATGTTGTATCTCTTACCACACAACAGACACTCGTGACTTCGTTCCTTACTGTGCTTCAACATGTGACTGTTCAGGTGACTCCTCTGTGTGTAACGTTTACGACAAATCTCACACTCAAACTTGCGGTCCATACAATGAACTAGCATATGACTGTTAAGATGATTCTGCATGGCAAAACGCTTGTCACAAATTTCACACTCGTATTTCTTGTCAGTGATATGTACGTGCATATGACTTGTGAGATAATTTTCCATAGTAAAACGCTTGCCACAGACCTCACACTCGAACTTCTTCTCGCGACTGTGCTCTAACATATGACCATTGAGGTGACTTTCCATACTGAAGCGCTTGTCGCAAATCTTGCACTCGAAATTTTTCTCCTTGGTGTGCCATTGCATATGACTTGTGAGGTGACTCTTCTGTGCATATCTTTTACCGCAGCGGTCACACTCAAACGGTTTGTCCCCCTCCAATAAGTGTGTGTGTTCTTTGAGAGTAAGGTTCTGTACGTTATTAGCTACTGAATTTTCTTGGAGGTGGTAGTTAGCGTAAAAACTGGTAGGATGATGGATAATTGTCTGGGTGCCAACAGCATTAGTTGTCTGACTCTGACTCACTTTATGATACTTCCCCGGATATGGAATGTGTAATCCTTCCATATTGAGGAATAGATTCAGTTCTAAGGGCTGTTATACTGTGACCGAGCTCTTCTCCAAGGCGCTTCATGTATCCGTGATGAGTACAAGTCTTGCTAAGGATGAAGAAGTGGGGATGGTTGTGGTAGTAGTGAGTTAGGCTTGTGGTTGAGTTGCTTCATCCAAGACGGAGACTCTGAAACAGATGACTGGCGTTAGCGAGACACACAACACAAGGTCAACACTCAACCCAGACCCGAGTAACAGATAAAGTGGGCTAAGTTCACGGCTAGATCCAACCTTCCTTAACATCCAACTCCGGTGTACAGTACAGGGTTTGTACTAAAGGATAATTCAATGTTTATTACAATTAACTTTCCACATACTGATACTGTGCTGTACAACATAATATATGGTGTGACATACAACTTTAAAACTGACTGATAAACAAACACTAGTTGAGGAGATGCATTATTATTATTATTATTATTATTATTATTAAAAATGATTTACAACTACTGTACTTCAAGTCATAAGGGGTCATACCTACTCTACTAAACACTCCTCAACTGGTGTATATTATTAACATAAATAGTGTTAAAATCTGAGGCACTTGAATGTCGAGGTAGAGAGTAACCTGAAGTAGAGGTAAGGTAAGACTGTACACCTTCCTTTACATCAACCATTCCTCAGCCCACCAGACCTATTACCATCTAATGTTAAATTATTTCACAACCCAAATCACTTGAGTTTATCCAGGTTGACTGTTTACTGAAGTTGACATTTTACAAATTACTCAACAATATACAATCATTAAATAGCATTAACTTTCCTTTTCATTTGCAGAACAAATTTATGTGTCATCCTGGATTTACCCAATAAACAAAATGTCTTCATGAATTTATTTCATCAAGTTTACAATAAAACTAAAAAATTAAATTGTATAACATTGGTAACCGAATACCACTTAAGTTTACAAGAATGATAACAATGATGCATCAACCTCTCTTATACTCTTATTAACAACACACACATCATAAAACACAACAAATCATTAAATAATAATAATAATACTATATATGTATGGTAAACATTAGGAACTACAAACATACTGTAGTTGTCATGTTTTCAAAAATAATAATTTTTCTAATCCAGAAAATGCAGATTATTGTTTCTCAAGTTACTCAAGAAAATTATCCAGCGTACTTCATGTACAGTCACTATTGTAATGTTATCAAACTGTATGTAAAACATATAAAAAACATAATCATATCCCCAACACAAACATACAAAATATAATAATGCCAATACACTGCATAAAACCAATGCTAGAAAAGATATCATGATTTTGAAAATGTATCATATTAAATACTGTAATCTATAATAAACATTAAAATAAAATGTCTGTGCCACCTATATTGAATGCTTAATAACTGTTATCTATAATAAAATGTTCCTACATAGATTACCACACCAGCCACCATCACAGAAGGTACTCTAAAATAGATGTACAATCTGGAAAAAATGTTCCATCGCTCAAAACTGTATCCTTACCATTCCATGCTTATATAATAATGCATGACACAACAGTCAAAGATTTTGAAAAACATACTCGATGAGTCTTACTAATCTTTTCCACATCCATCAAACTCTCCATAAGGATCATTTTTGAGCGATAGCACTGTATCTATACACTAACTGGAAGTTAAGGTGATTCCTGATTACTTAACATAAAAGTTAATGAAAGTCAATTAAGGAGAATCGTTTGCATCATATTGGTAAAACCATTTATAGAGGTGACATATGTAACACGTCTATGATACACACTTTATTAGTGTTTACGCTCTTCTTCTAAGCCAATTATACCTCCAGGAAAGTGTGTAAAATTTTCCACAACTGTACAATAACATCAATGAGAGAACCCAAGGGTCAATTTATAGTCAGAAAGGTCAGTTTTGTAGCACTGCTAAGGTAGCAAGATTTACTGAAGAAGTGACGGTCCTCTTCTGTACAAAAAACAAACTTATTGCACATTGTGAACATTTTTCCGTAATGTGTGTCCGAGTTCAAAGTTTATGAGCGCATTTTTTTCTGTATCTACAAAAGCCTGTCTTGTTGCCAGACATACAGACTTGTAGGGAGGAAGAAATATTGTATAGGTGTTTTCTTGAAGCTCTTCTTCCATAAGATCAGAGAAACAGTGAAGTGTGTTGCCACTCACTACTGAAGATGGTGACAAACTCACCTATACTGTACCTAGACACTCAGCCTTGAATAATAAGATGCCAATATATTCTGAGAAATTATAGATCTTCCTATAAAGGTGGGTAATATTTTCAACTTTAATATTACTCATAATCGGGAAATTCTTTGTGAATTAAGAACTTTCATCACATACCGGTACTACTGTATATTATATCATGGAAGATGAATGCCTTCTCATTTAAATAGAATGGGGAGAAATTGGAGAATCATAAAATTACCAAATCTTAATACTAAACCCTCATACCCTGTGAAGAGATGTTGGTGCCTTTACAGTCAGTTAATGTACAGTATTACCAAGTTAAAATATTGGCTTTGAGTCAATTCTTCACCTATTTGTTTAGGCACTGTATAAAATAACAGTTAGCATTCTTGCACCTACAGATTAAACTGTTGAAACACATTTTTGAATTACAGTACAGTACAGTACTCCAAAACTCATCACCAGGGTATATGGGTCAAGTTACCTAGTGAAGGCAATTTAGACGAATAACAAAATGCTTACCTGTGGGACCAGATCAAGTATCAGAGGGGATGGTCATGTACTTTATAAGCACAGTAAAATATTCATGTACAGTACATTGCTCCCCCCACCCCCACCTCCACCCCCAAGATAAGTTAATAACTTTTCTGATGGTAGAGTATTCTTTTGCTCCCCATCATTCATATATGATTATAATGATATCACAACCAACTTGTGCTACAATACCATATAAGGGGAAATATAGCACCAGCAGCAATACTAATGCAACTGTCCTTAAGCTTTCATTTGACTCTATTCCCATAGTATATTGATATCACACAATACACAACACACATTACATAACATACCACTCAACTGTCTGATGAAGCTGTGTGTACCATTAACATTCACAGTACTAGATAAACTTATTAACAAAGTATAATAATGTACACTCATAATTTAAAATTTGTAACCACGTTTACATTGAGTTGCCTGACACAGCACTAAAACAGTTTCAATATTTAGGCAAGATTAAAAAGCTGAACATGGTTCACTGCTATGTCAAATAATTTAAAAGTTCAACAGAGCATTAGTCCAAAATTAGAATTTTTGAGAATATACATGTATAGTACAGTACTGAAAATAAGATAAGGCATTATGAAACTGACTCAATTCTGTAAATGTAATTCAGGTAAAACACTTAGCAAACAACAGACACCAAGCAGCAAGCACATTCAGTAAACAACATACAGTACATCTATGCAGCACATCATGGTACACAACTGAATAATTTGACACACACACACACACACATCCTTCACCCACACTCTGTACAGCACACCCATTATGACTTTCCAAACTTCAACAATGCAACTTTAACATTTTTCATCACTCACACACTCACACACACACACACATATGCATCATCTTGACTCCCATCCCTTGTGTATCAAAGCTGGTTATGCATAAAAACTCTTTGTTTGATTTTTTAAATAATATAAAAATTTTATTAAACAAAAAGAAATATACAGGAGTTATAAGGCCCCTGCCTTGATATAGGAGTGGTTCCGGGAACATAAGTTTTGTCACATTCAGACTTTTGAAGCACTGTGGTGGAAACTAAAAACCATGACAACTGTTTTCATTTTAAGTCACAAATATCCTACATGTTAATACCATGAAAAATACATTCCAGCTTTTATGTCAATTCAATAACTGAAAATAAAATGTTATTCATAATACTGTACTTTAATAATAATAATAGTAATAATCGTCATAATAACAATATTAATAATATTAGTTTCTTTTCAGTGGGTAAACTGTATAAATAAAACAATGTTGCCGGAATTCACATCACTGTGGCGCTACTGAGTGGAACCTTGGTGGTTTGAGGATGAACTATTACCAGACTCACACCAACACACTCCACAACAATCAAGTCTCAGGCATTGTGCTTCACTCTCCAGACTTCATCCCTTCAAGACATCAAATCACAAACAAAAGAATTACACTCCTCCACTCCAAAAGCAAGTACTAGTCCTGTAAAGTACATGCAGTACTGAACACTACTGTCAAAATGAAAATATGGTACTTAATATTTTGGAAGCAATATACAATACAATATAACCACAAAAACCTTGAATCAATTCCTTGGATTAAAATTGTCTTTGTGATTTTGAGTTCTGTGATAATGGGTTGCTATATTCAAAGTCCTGCATTGAATTGGGATTGATACTCCTGGGACATATAGAAGTTGGTTGGGAGGTTCATACCGATACTCAAGATAGTTTACCCAAGATTGTTCTAACTTAAGAACAAAATCCGAGCCGAGCACTGAGACGAGACAAGAGGAAACCAGTGTGTGGTTTGAGCCCAGTGTGTGCCCAGCCCCTTCCACTTTACCTACTGTAAAATAATTATAAAAACTCCTTATTTCTTATTTAAGTACAATGACAGTTCAAGGAACGTTTTCTTCCTTTGTTTTACATCTATTAAACTACTGTTGGTGTTCTGGCAGAGAATGTAAAGTAATTATACATCGGGTGCTGGTTCCTGAAACATGCTGATATAGTAACTGGTACATCAACCATCTAACACCAGGTTTTACAAACACTTAATACATTTCTTCTCATGCAAGATGAAATACTTCTCATGTCAACACTGAAATTTTATGCCAAAGAATTAGAAAGTAAAGGAATTTAGACTTGAGAACCCAAGATCCTCCTGAATAACCATGCTGCAGGAACCAAGCCCTCACCTTTTTTTTTCCGTTTTCTTTTATGCCGGTCGCACCAACGTTTACACTATACTGCAAGTCGGTAATTTAGACCACGACCCCAGATTCAATGCTTGAGAGTTCCCTTAAGATACACACTGTACTGTACCTACACTTGTACAGTCGGGACATTGAGGTATGAGGCTGCATCGGATAGTTTGGTCATGAGAGGAGATGGTTGGTCAACTTTACTACCAGTACCAGTACACACTGAATCAACACTAGGTAAAGTTAAATTAGGTCCGGCATGTCCAAGTCAATTTGTTAAGTTGGGCTCAACAGTATCAGGTTGGGGTGGAATAAATGAAAATTATTATAATAAGGTTGTCTCACTTCTGGTTACGTTGGGCCAAATTAGTACAGCTCTGTAAGGATAAGACAGCAGATAAGATGGACAAGGTAGACAAAATCTTTATAAGAAGGCATATAGCCAGGGCTATTCAATTGGCATTCCACATGCTGAATCTGGGATAAAATCTATGGGATGTAATGAAGGCTTCATCACTGCTCATACAAAGGAAAGGCATTCCCAGCTTAATTTTCACCAAGGAGAAATATTTCCAATCTTTTCATCAACTTTTACATAATGAAGAAATCAGTTAAATTTTCCTCCACCTCCCATGACATCCAACTGAAAGCACACCTCACACTTCTGACCGCGGCCACACACTACTTAAGCTATCAGTCCACTCGCTCTGAGTATAACTATGCCCGAACTGCCTCACACTGACGTACTGTAAATACTAAGATAAACACCAGAGACCAGGAGTCAGGGTCCAGCAGAATACACACCTTCTTGCAAACTTGGAGAATTACATTTTTTTTTATCTTTTTTTTTTATAGTAAAGTACCCTCTGAGTGAAACAGTTGATGGCCATATTTGGGTATTCAATAAGCTCGTGGCATCTGCACAAACAACCAAATGACCTTAATCCTCCCTTAACATTTGAGGGTATTTATCACTGCTTCATGATATTATAGTATAGTACTTTAATATTGTATCCTTCTCCCTTAACACTGCTGACACCCACTCCACACCTGGTGTGTAATATATATACTGTATGCATAAACATCCTACTTGGTTACATAAAATCCTTAAAAGTGAAAAGTAATTAGGAGTTAATTAAGATAGAAGCCCCGGCAAAAGATGAACCATACACGAGCTTAAATATTTTATTGTTAGACCAGTTTATGTGAAGATAAGACTACACCTGTACTGTGGTTGGCAGGAACTGTACCTACAAAATGAATGCTGGTCACTAACGCTATGTCTGCTCAATGATTGGTTGAAACTACAGTATGCTTCCTTGTACACTTTGTCTGATGAGAATGTCAAAGTTTACAATAAGAACTGAGTTAAAGATTTGTTGTAGCTGCTGTGTGACATTGTGGATGGTGTTTATACTGAAGTTGGATGCATGAAGTACCAGCTTCAGTAAACTCATTCATACCTCAGTGTTTCTCAGGACCTCACACAAACCACACAGTCTATTTTTGTAACAGTTCACATCATCTTAACTCACTGGCTTGTAAAATTTGGACAAGACAAAACTTTCCTCCAGCTGCCATTTGTTATGATACTAACCACTGAAAACAATGCTAATAACAATAATAATAATAATGCTACACAAGTTAATAGCTGCTACTGGGAACAAAGTCTTGTAAAACGGATTATTGGTACTACAAATATAGTATATGTGTGTTCGTATGCTTGGCAAGACTGTATTAAGTCTCAAACCATATTTTAAAAATTACAGTATGAAAATTTTGTAGTCTACTATTTTAAGAAATGTGATTATGATGTTTAAATAGAACTTTATAGCACATATTTTTAAAACTTTCATAAAATCTGAAATAACAGACATGCATTACAGCAAAATTAATGTCTGACTTGTAAAAATTTGCAGTACAAAAGAGTAAGTACAGTACCAGTAATCTATAATATAAAACTGAATGTCTGCTTATTTCAGCAAAACATCCAGAGAAGCAAATGACCAATTGTGTATAAAAAACATATTACTGTACACAGAAAAAGATTGGCCCAGTACCAGTATGTTAAGATAAGAAGAAGATAGTTGCTCATTTGTTCAGCAGACAAAATGTAAACCCAAAGCACATTGTATGAAACAAGACATTGACAACACAATTTCCAGCCAACCACACTAACAATGAATGGTCTCTCAGTCATACTCTCAACATAAACAGGTCTGGTAGGAAGTGTGGGATTCGTACTGGGAGGGAGGAGGGATGCTTGTACTGTATCGCAATTACAGTTGTTTTTTTTCCTGGCTGATGGGAAATATCCGAGCTGATAATGTAGGAGATATTCATGAAGAGTCAAAGCTTGTCTGTCACCAAATGGATAGATTTATACCCCAGCCTATCATATATAAGGAAGAAGCCTCCATGACATCAGCTATAGATAATTTACCATCAGCCATATACATAACTGTAGGAACATGGGTATCAGAGCACCCAGATGGCATCCCTCCTCCTTGCACTGTGTACGATATGCATTCCAAGGACATGACGCTGGTTCGCTTTCACTGACAAACTAACCCTAAGGAGATTGCTCCATTAATGAACCCTAAACCAAAGTAAAAAAAATATCAAATATTTTAAAAAGTCAAATACCTGAAACTCTATACAGTACAATATCCCTTCCCTTCCTAACCTTAGTAGTTCCAGTTCCTATAAGAATTCCATTACTATACAGTATATGAAAGTTAACTGCCATGATAGTTCCCACAGAATAAATTGAAATGAAAGCATTAATTTCTCTCCCTATTTGTATGTCAGGAGAGCAAGCCCCCAGTGTCACGTTTTGAAATAGATCCCACATGTGTAGTGTTAGGCTAGTGGTGATGCAGCTGCCTGCTTGAGAGAGCATTAGCTGGGTCACCTCACAAATACACCACATCCACACACTCCTCTACAACAAAGAGTGTGTGAATTGTGAGGAGTCTCTCTCTCTGGTGACTCAAAGTGTGTGGTGTTAACATGTTGAGTCATTAACCTAACATTTCAGTCAGTGACTACAAACACACCACATTCACAATCTATAACCTAACTGCTTGATATAGCAAGGCGCATAAAGCATCAAGTAGCTTCCAAGTAACTGACATGAAGGCCATTCATTTTCATAAATAGCATAGATTAGTTACACACATGATAGCCTACCATTAATAGGTTCACAGAATCACAGACATGTAACTCCACTATAAATAATGATATTTGATAAAGTTCATGTGTAGTGCCGGGAGCAGGAAGTGATGCTGGTGGTGTGACACAAGACATGACACAGTTGTCCTTCTTGACAGTCATGTCTGGTGACACTCAGTGTAGGATGGTGGGTGAGGCTTGGTGTCATCTCACGGCCTTTGACACATATCCAGCAGTGCTTGCAATGTTTGCAGTTTTCACAGCATAACCTTGTCAAATGTGTTGCATTTTTTCTACAATACATCTGATTTTTCAAGTTTCAGCAATACATTTTGTATGCAACACTGACCTCAACTGGAGATCACACTATAATGAGAGGAACTCTCTCTTTTATACACACCACTGTCTTCTATTTATTTTCATTGTGACAGTTTTTCCTTTTGAACACTATGGTTCCACAGTCTGACCCTTTGACATAATCACTGTTCAGTTTTATCTGCTCCAACCAAAGTCTATAAATTGAAGCAGCTAACCAAAGTACAGAATGATATTAACAGCCTAGTTAAACATCCTTCCTAATACAGTATTATGAAACCAGGAAAAATTGGCTATGTGTGTATAATGTATCATAACCCAAAGAGGGTGGCTACGTGAGACCAGTCTACCACCAAGCAACCCACAATCATAACATTGCTCCACTTTCTCTCAAACTCTCCGACACATTTCAATTTGGCAAATCCTTCACCAGAGTACTATAGCACAAGCAGCCTTGTTTAGGCCTATTAGCCTGCATCTCCTTGTCTTCCTCCCATCAAGGTCCACAATAATACCTAGAGGAATCCAAGGTTCATCTAAATGTCCCAAGGACAATCTAACAGTGTGAAGAATGACCTACAAGGACCAGAGAGTGCGGACGTGCTCCCACTGTGCATAGGCGTATGGTGGCTGGTAAGTCTGCTGGAGAAGTAGTTTGTTGTTTTCTTCATAGTCTATGGGCTTCTTGTCAGTCTGGACTTGAACACTGGTATTGGTGCCAGCATCAGCCATCTGTCTGGCCGGCTTGGTCGAGGCATTAGGGGTGGTAGGTTCTGGAGTCTGGGAAGTGCTACTGCTGCTGCTGCCGCGCTTCTCATTGTGCACAAAGCGATGGCTGTTGAGGTAGCTCTCATGAGTAAAGCGTTTCTTGCACACTTCACATTCAAATTTCTTCTCATCGCTGTGGACGAACCGATGGCTGGTTAGGTAGCTCTCCTGGCTGAAGCGCTTCCCACATACATCACAGGCAAAGCGCTTCTCCTCACTGTGCACAAAGCTGTGGCTGTTAAGATGGCTCTTTTGTGCAAACCTCTTACCACATTCACTGCACTCAAACCGCTTTTCATCTGTGTGGACTATAATCTGGCCATTGAGTTGACTCTTCTGTGTGAAACGTTTGCCCCACTCTTGACACTCCAGCTTGATCTCTTCATTGTGCATGAAGCGATGACTGTTGAGGTGCAGCTCTTGAGTGAAGCGCTTGCCACACACCTCACATTCAAAACGCTTCTCCTGCAGGTGCACAAAGCGGTGGCTGCTCAGATGACTCTCCTGAGCAAAGCGCTTGCGACAGATCTCACACTCGTAGTTTTTCTCCTGGGTGTGAACAAAACGATGGCTGTTGAGGTGACTGTTCTGTTTGAACCGTCGGCCACAGATGTCACACTCAAACTTCTTCTCACTGTGTACCAACATGTGACTGTTGAGGTGACTGACCATGTTGAAGCGCTTGCCACACAGCACACATTCATACTTTTTCTCATTGTGCACCAACATATGGCTGTTGAGATGCGACTCCATATTGAAGCGCTTGTTGCAGAGTAGACACTCGTACTTCCTCTCCTCACTGTGTACCAACATGTGGCTATTGAGGTGAGCTTCCAGCAGGAATTGCTTCCCACAAACCTGGCACTCAAAATTCTTGTCGCTGCTATGCATCACCATGTGTGCATTGAGGTGGATTTCCATGTAGAATCTCTTCCCACACAAATTACAGACAAAACGACGCTCGTTATGAACCAGCATGTGGCTGTTAAGGTGGCTCTCCATGCTGAAACGCTTGTTACACAGGACACACTCAAACTTTTTTTCACTATTATGTACCAGCATATGACTGTTGAGGTGACTTTCCATATTAAAACGCTTGTCACAAAGAGAACATTCGTACTTTTTTTCCTGACTGTGTACAAGCATGTGACTGTTTAGGTGATTTTCCATAAGAAAACGCTTCCCACACAATAAACATTCGTATCGCCTCTCTTGATTATGTTGCAGCATATGACTGTTAAGGTGATTTTCCATACTATACTTTTTGCCACATAATGTACAAGCAAACTTCCGGTCAGTAGTGTGCTTCAACATGTGACTGGTGAGGTGGCTCTGTTGACTATAACGTTTGTGACACTGTTTACACTCAAACTTTTTATCCTGGGTATGTACTAGCATATGACTGTTCAAATGATTTTCCATAGAAAACTTCTTTTCACATACTCTACATTCATACTTCTTCTCAGTAATATGTACCAGCATATGACTGTTCAAATAATTTTCCATAGCAAAGCGCTTGCCACATAATTCACATTCATATTTCTTTTCTCGTGTATGTTCTAATATATGTCCATTTAAATGGCTTTCCATAGAAAAGCGTTTTCCACAAGTGGGACACTCAAAGTTACGCTCTTTACTGTGCCACAACATATGACTTGTAAGGTGGCTTTTCTGCGAGAAGCTACGATTGCACTGGTTGCAAGGATAGGGACGGTCCTCCCCAGAATGGGGTTTATGGTCTGCATTATTGTGATTTGCTTCATTAGCAATTTGTATCTGATATTCACCGTAAAGTGGTACACTGGAGTGAACGAATGGCTGCTGAGCCAACACTAATCCCCCCGCCGTCGCTACCTGATGATTCACATTATGAAACTTTCCTGGATGTGGAATATGTAGTCCTTCCATCATTCGAGCCGAATGTCATAAGTTGGCCATCATGAACCAGTTGTCATGAATGTTTCACTGCACTTCTTCCTGCCATTTTCAAAGTCACCACTCTGTGTCCTACTCCGCTAATTCATTCATGTCGGCGGTCTTCCACTTCAGTATCAACTCCTTTATCAGTTATCGTGTGTCTGAAACAAATGGCTTCCGTTAGCTGGTAAGATCAACACAGAGTACGGCAGAGCAGTCCTTATAAAGTAACAAACAAGAACTACAAGAAAGTCAGCATACAAGATACAGCATTCAAGAACAAGATATTCTCTATCATATTGTTACTACAGTCTAAGAGAAAGAAATAAGGTGAAAGAAGCTGACTTCATACAATAACCAATACTATGTACTGTATATCTATACTACCCATTCTGCTAAAACCACATCACTCAAGTACTGTATAATCATCATAAAATATCCATCATTTTAGTGACAAAAACTGATATTACTTGAAGCTCTGAGTTACTTTAACATCACATCATAATGTCACTGAAAAAAATATAAACAATTTATCTTATCTTTACTTGTAATCATCCGTCTTCCCTCCACTCTCTCCATTCCCTGTAAGAACACAAGAATTCACTGTGAAATCAAAGAATATTAATGGTTTGTGTGGCAGTTTCCATGCCTTCCCTTCACTCATTCCTTCTTCCTCATTTGCCTGATCAAAGGCATCGTTAATTTTATTGTACCAGATGTCACACTTGTATTTTCCGTCTCTCTCTTCATCAACTTGCTGTTTACCTTTACTCACAATATTCTACCTACATTATGAGCAAAGTCAGCAAATAACCTATATTTTCATGAATACACAATTCTCTTAAATAAAACCAATGAACATCATAACAGTAATACAGTACAAACATAAATATTGTACAGTATATTACATAACTATACTGTACTCTAACCACAACTTATGATTGTCCAATACTTATACTGCAAAATAATCTGATTGACACCATGTCAGAGTATCACACAGAGAACATTGCCATCAACTTTGGGGCCAGTTTCACAGTAAGGTAATTAGGTTCTTCAAACTCCACACATTTCTAAGTCTTCTCCATATTCAAATACAGTAAAAATTTATTTTAACTACCACACATGATGTTTACATGTCCCAGTAACCAAAATCAACTCCCATTTCAACTTGTAACCCAGTTCTCTTGGTTTGTAGCTGTGAAACTGACCCAATGACATAATCCTGACCTTATTGTATTTAAACCTTTGCCTTGCATCACATCAACTCTTTTAGAAAGTGTTATCTAACTTGTTAATCCTGATCTTTAATCTAAAGTTGTGCACAGAAGCAATGATACACATGTTTGTGGCTCATCGTTAAATTACCAAAAGGAATATGCTGGCTTGAAAAATTGTGCTGACTGGCAGACAAATCAGTTCAATCAGTTGTCAGTTTGTTTTCAATTAGTCCTCCAGCAGAGCACGTACATCTGATACTTAAAATACAAGTTTGTTTATTTTAAGGTTATACGACATAACCACATGCCACTATTTAGAGTATCAATATTTCTGTGCACTTGTATATAATATATTACATAAAAATCAAAGTTTCATTCAAATCACATAAGTGTCTAAGAATATGGCTTATGAAAGCTTGGAATAAGAATTTATACTACACCAGTGGAAACTTATATAGGACTCTGTTCTAAAATTACAGGAAACCAACAGATTCTTTTCACTGTCCCAACACGGCTTGTGACTTTAGCCAAGTATATATGCAATTATACATGTTAAGAGATTGATAAAGTTTGCTAAAAATAAAGATATTGTATACTGTACTTATATATCACTCTTGTGTTTTAGAGCATTTGGCCAGCCATTGTGTTAAGGGAGTTATGTGTTTACTAACTACATATCAACAAGAATACCATATCATGGACAAATAACTTAGTCCATGATTCCCAACATCATAAAAGACAACACAAATAAATGCACTCTTCATTAGGGATCATATTACAACCAGGGTTATAATATATTTAGGAACTTGACTGATATTTTTTTCTCATCCAAATTTGGGTTGCTGGTTACATTACTTTTGGTCACATACACACAGGGCTTTAGCTACCCTCACCTACACAACAACACAAAGTGTGTAATTTCTTTAACTTTTTTTTCAATAAACATAATCAGTCACTAAAAGCTTTAACAAGTTAATGATTACTTTAGCAGTGAATATTCCCTTTCAACTTTCAACTTCCATCTTGTGTACACCAGTAAACAATTTTTGTTTTTGAGTAGAAGTTACCATGACATTACTCCAAGCTAACATTGCCTTTATCAATGTAGGAATTATTTGTACCTTACTGTACTGTACTGTACTACTCTTAGACACACACTGGTACTGTACTGCTTCAACATGTTACCAATACCAACATTATTCAGATTTTTTGTAATACTGTACATTACAGTATAGTACAGTACCAAAATTGTAATATCATATCAGAAGTTATGTACTTACATAAAACATTACAAGGCACCAAGTGTGAGTATCAAATAAATATTGCTAATGCATATACAATATATCAAAAACTATCCATGACTTAATATGATACAGTATACTGTACATTATACTGTTCTCTAATGTGGTACACTTTTAAAATACTGTACATATCCTTCTAAAATTCAAGTTCTGTCAATATTAAGACAACACAACGCATAAAAAATGTACACCAGTTTAGAATGGGTTACAACTACAGTATCAAGTAAATTCAAGGCATTTAAAATGTTCCCTGCAATGTGTGAATGGCAATACATTTCCATGATGTACGGTACTCATGGTTAACAGTAAGAGGAAATGATACAATAAACTGTTGAGGTCATAACATCTCACCTGCCTGTGCTGCACAACTCATAAAAACTCAACTTTCCATCAAACCTGAACCAATATTCATACCTGTACTCGGTTCTCTTGATGTCATAAAACTGAAATGCCATAAAACTGAAGGAAGGTCACCTGCCATGTTGACCAATGTGCAGGTCAAGTTCAGAATCAAAACACGATACAGAATAACTAACTAACACAAACCAGATTACATGGGGATTAAGATAATACAGTTTTTTTTAATATACTGTAGTTCTCTATAGCCTATATGTGTACAGTACTGTACTAATAAATATGTACATTGTAATTCACGGCATTGAAGGTGTCATTCTTATCAAATAAACTTTACCAGTTATGGGTAGACTAAAATGTTTGTATTGTGACTACTGTACACCCCAAGCGAGAAGAAGGAACCATGACAAGATGTTGATGCAAGTAGAAAAAATATACATAGCCCACTGTTTCTTCCAATACATGTACTGTACTGTAGTGTAGTATTGTACAGCACACCAACATGGAAATATAACATTTACTATAAAACAATGATAGGCTTGAATATTGTATATTATTTGTTTGTTTATTATATTTATTATAGTGATGAAAGAGGCCACAAAGGAATAGAGAAAGGGAGATCCATGGCAGCTGATAATACACACATGATCTGATTTTAGCAGGTGAAACATAATGCACAAAATTTGTCACACATAGCTCACAAAGCATATACAGTACATGTATTGGTCAGAAATTAACAATAAATTGTGAGGAAACTTATTTTGATTTAGTGCAAATTAAAAGTTATCAGATAATTCAACATTCCAATGATTTCATCACCATGTTGTGTAAGAGTTGTGACATGACTGACACACACATTGTCTTGGCTTCAAATTTAAAATACAATATAGACTGACTGGCCTGCTTAACAGCTTGAGGAACTTCAACAACAATAATTTCAGCAACATAGTAGACTCTGTATAACAATGTATGCTATATACTGTACAGTATTTATGAGTACACCAACAACCATAAATTCATTATATTTTTTATTCATACAGTAAACTCAACAAAAGAATGCAGTGCTGCTCCTTAAATGTAAAGTTTTAAGACAGTCATGTTACCTACTGTATAATCCACAGACAGATGAGAGATAATACTGTACAATACAAGTACTGTACATTACTGTACTGTACTGAGATAGATAGAGTATATTCCTAATATTTACATAAGAGTAATTCACACCAATATGAAATACAAAATAGAAAATGCATCACAGTGTGCTTATATCCATGACCCTTGTACTGTATTGTATATAACACAACTGTTAAAATGTCATTAATGCTTCACAACTGTACACTACTGAAAACTTGGTACGGTAATGTAATTAGATTTCAATTATATTTGCTTGTACTGTAGTTGTAAATGTCTGTTGGTATGGGCACATTTTAGTTACTCTCAAATGATCATTACCTGGCAATGCACAAAAGACATACAGTATAAAGTGCAACATCAGTTCCACTATCATTAAACCATTTGACAAGTTATACTAATATAAGCAAGGAAAAAGAAAAAAAAAAGAGCTGCATTGTACAAAGGTCAAAAGAACATAGCAAACTGTGATGTCAGTTTTAAATACCTGTATAAGGAAAACAAATAATAAGTACACACACACACACACACACAATCCTTGAACCAACTTAGAAATCTTAAATATTGTTTTACGTATCTTCAACATTATCCGCAAACTTACTACTGTACTTCATCCAGCCTTGTGGGAATTTTTTATTACAGATAACACACACTTGTTTGTAGCTCTTTATTATTAGATAAAAATAAAAACAGTACTGCAGTTACATTCAAACTTTAACATTCAGACTCATGCATAAGTTCTCACATTCTTGTTGCAGTCACTATGAAAATATTGCACTTATTCACTTTTTCTTATTATTCATATATATGTATCTATTATGCTGGAAATACACCAAATACAAGGAAACAGAGCAAATTTCATATAGGACAAATTTTCCCACAAAAGGCAGGGTATGTTCCCCGACTCCCTATAATTATTAAACTTTTTTGAGGAAACGGTTTGTCATTGCTAAATTTCATACTGTAAGACAATAGGAACTGAGTGACAAAGAAGACTTCTCTTTTCCAGCCCTCTAAGGTTTTATTTGCTTCCTCCACTACTGAATATTTAAGTCAAGGAAAGGTTAATAAGCCAGGTTGAAACATTGAGGTATACAAACTAACAAAGACAAACTGCAAGTCCAGGTAAGACACAACTCAGCCAATTCTACACATACAGTCAAGCTAAAACTAAACACAATGATGAAAGCTAAGATGACAATCCACAGGACATCTTTGACTGACTCAAGCTAAACCAATACTTTACATCAAGTTAAGAAAAGAGAGCAAAGCTAAACAGTGAACTGAATTGAAATGAATGAAAAAAAAACATGCTAGGCCTAGAAGATTGTGTAGCATGAGAGAAGATCTAATGGGACAATAAGTATGAAAGAAATAAGGGAAATGAGGGACCATTGAAAAAATTACTGTGAGTAACTTGATCTGAAGGTACAGTACAGTACACCAAAACCCTTAAAGTATTCCCCACATCACCACAAACAACACCACTGTATGGGCACCTGAACAGTTACAAGCAATGACAAAAGCAAATCAAGATAAAGAAGACTGTGGAGCAGACTAACAAAGAATAGAAGGCCCCCAAGAGAATAGTTAAGACATGCCAAGACAACAAACAAACCACCAGCAGTAAAATCAAGCTAAAGTTAAATGTGATACCGGCATGTGTAATTATGGACACTGACTAAATCGGTGAGGTAGGCAATGCATGTTAAGCAAGAGATATTATAATAACATAGGTCAAGGTAAGCTGGTGAGGCAGATTCTGACTACATAGATGTATTACAGGGAGGTTGGTTCAGACTCAAGTATATAGTAGGTATGACTAAAAAATAAGTTAAGTCTCTAATTCAAGTTACTATGTAAGATTTGGTAGCTAATAATGTCCAGATATTCCACAGACTGCACAATAATTATGTAAAACCTAGTACAGTATCAAGTCATTTAAAGCATTTGAAGTTAGTGAGGCAAGCCCAGAATAAAAGACAGTGAGATTGGCTGAAACTAGTGAGGAAAGCTGAGGCAAATGAGACTAAAGACTGATGATACCTCCTGAGACAAGATAGAGAAAGGATGAGGCAGATTTGACACAAGAGACAGAGACAGACTGAGACAAGAGACAGAGGCAGGCTGAGACTTGAAGACAGAGGCAGGCTGAGACAAGAGACAGAGGCAGGCTGAGACTTGAAGACAGAGGCAGGCTGAGACTTGAAGACAGAGGCAGGCTGAGACAAGAGGCAGGCTGGGACAAGAGACAGAGGCAGGCTGAGGCTTAAGACAGAGGCAGCTGAGACAAAAGACAGAGGCAGGCTGAGACAAGAGACAGAGGCAGGCTGAGACTTAAGACAGAGAGTGAGGCTGAGACAGAGAAGAAGGGTGAGTTAGGCTAGGCAGGGCGAGGCAGGCAGCAGTGGGCGAGACAGACCAAGACAACAATGACTGAGGCAGGGTGACGAGGAGCTTGTTGGTAGGGAAGGAAACAAGGAAAATGCTCATGTGTGTGTGTGTGTGAGAGAGAAAGAAAGAAAGAGAGAGAGATACGAATGTTAGACGTTTCTACTGTATTGGGACTTGTATATTGAACACTTGTGATATAAAATGTATATATTGTGTGGCAGGGTGTGGTGTGGTTTAGCAAGGTGAGGCAATATGTCTGTCTTAGGCCTGGGTGAGTGAGGGAGGGACAACAAACAATGTATCAAAGAGTGAGGGAGACACAAGGCATGGCATGATGAGGGGGAAAGTGTTTACGAGAGAGAGTGAGGGAGGAGGAGGAGGCAGGGTGTTTGTGTGTGTGTGTGAGAGAGATGGAGAGAGGGTAGGTAGGTAGGCAGGTTGGTTGGTTGGCAGACAGGGTGAGGGAGGAAGCCAGGGGGGAAGATACCTGGGTAGTGACGTCACTGAGAGCGCCTGGCAGGGAAGCGCTACACGTCATACTCCATATTTAACACCTTTATCTCACTCATACTAACTCACACAACTATCAAATCACCTTATAATTCACTACATTTCACTATGCGATAACCATGGCTGTCCAAACACCATAGCACACGTCCAACAACCCACGTTAAAACAAATCCATTCCATATTGAATAACATGGCGTCGCTGGCTGAGATGGGAGTCGGGAAATTCTCTTAAATAAATATATACGGGCGTTCTCTTACCTGATGTGGCCTCTAGCCGCATTTTGCTTGATTGCCGTGTGCTAATGCCGCCTCTCCTTCATTTTCGCCATCCCTGCTTTCTCACAAACTAGTAAAACAGAAAAAAACGACCAGGTAGAGCAGGCAGCGCCCCTCCCTCTCCCTCTACCATGGTGGCTGGAGGTCATAGGACGCGTCGCTTCTCCAGGCATTGGTACCACTGCTACCATTCTCTCTTATACACCATTTTCTTACATTTAAACCAATAACTTATATATATATCTACACAACTACATCGTCTTATCCATTTAGTTTTTTCTTGTTGTGACTCTCTACTGCTTTCCCTCAATTTTTTCCAAGTGTCTTTTCCTATTCTTTTATTGCCTTGGTGCTTTATGTCCCTTTTCTTTTCCATGGCGTTTAATTAATAAGATCTTTCTAGCCTAGTATATAGTTTAATATTTTATTCTTTAACCTCTCGACTTTCATTTCTTCAATTTATCAATGTTATTTGCACATACATAGGCTACACATATAACGTAATCACTCATAATTTACACTCCATTTACAAGCATTTTGATCGTTTGAGTATGTGAGACAATAGCAATTAATGAGTGACAATGCTAAATGATCCATTAAAGTTTATTCTCGTTCACAAGCATTCACGTGTTACATTTTAATTAATTGATACTGGAAGAGTATAGCATCGTGTGTCACCACAAAATATAAATGAAAACAGTATAATATAAAAGTGTCTTTCTTTCTTAATTCCTTTATTATAACCAACCCTCAACCACATAATTATTATATAGCTAGTGTTCCGGGTATTGCAATATTGGACATCCCGGCCGGACCATGACTCATATGAACTTCCAGTGAGAATTGATCAGCTCTTGGCTTCCTCACTACTACACAGTGAAGGGAGAATGGTGTGGTAAGAAACAAATAATATTAACAAACCATGTCACCCTTGAATATTTGAACAATATATAGGGGTGATATTTATATTAGGATATATCTTGCATGGAAAGTAGCCTAATCCCTCGGACTAACCTAAGTCAGCCTGGATATACCTGGTTTACATCGTTATATCACACAAGATTATTTTATAAGCTATTCCATCAACAGCTGTGTACATATCTTTGCTGCCTACACTTGCTTAGTCAGTAGGCTACGTGCACAGCTAATCAGCCAAACACTTGGGCCGAAGTGCCAGGTGGCAGCACAATCTTTAATTAATGTTTACGCCAGTTCTGTATTTTAACTATAGGCTACAGGCTATAAACAGTTGGTGAAGCTGGACGAAAGAAATAAGACATAGAGTGAAAGGTGAATAATAATGACAAGTAGTAAAGTTTGTTTACTTCCCACTCTTTGAAAAATTCCATCATCTGTCTCACCCCACTCCCTCCTCTCCCTAGCCTTCCTCCCTCTCCCCTTGACTCTCACGCGTATCTGTACTTATTTAACGACTTTAATATTGAGTCGAACGCGTTTCTCCAGCTAAATATTCAACCTTTTACCCTTCAATTTGATTCTTTCACTCTTCTAAAATAAGTTCTACCCTCTGTTGTGTCATGATTCCCCTCCTCCCCTTCACTATCTTCCCATTCCACTCCCCTGGCTGCTGTGGTTTGTCCCCCCTTCCCCCCTCCGCCCTCCATATTTCCTTCTCTGGGGCTCTGCTGTCTACCCCTCCCTTCCTCCCACCCGGCTTCCATTCGCCTTGCCACCCCACCTTTACCTCCAGTCTGCCTGTGCCTCACTCTTCCAGGCCTGCAGTGAAGTGGGCAATACTTTAAGGGTTAAGGCTCACCTTCGGGCCAGTGCCAATCTCTTTTTATTCTTGAACTTTTCTTGGATCTCTCTCCTTTGTGCTTGCTTCCAGTCCCCCGATCCTTTCTATATCTCCTTTTCCATCCAACTATAGTGACTAGAGGATCTTCCAGATTTTATGTAGTCTTCTTTTCAATTCTTCCAGACCAGTTTCATTCTACTTATCTACTGTACATACAATATGTATATATCTATTTTCTTATGCATGCTACTGTCTATCTTTTATGCTATTCTTGTCTTCTGTTGATTAGATTAATTTGTTTATTTATTCTTTTAAGGACATACCACCTCCCTTGAACCATAAATTGTGTGTTGTGTATATGTGTCTGCAGCTCCCCCATCCCTTGCTGTGTTTTGCACCGCAACTCCCCCTTAGCTCAGCTCAGCCTGGTCCTTCCCTCAACAGTGCACCCCCCCACCACACCTCCCATGTCTGGCGGCCAGTCCCCCCGGCAGACAGGGTGTAAGGCAGCCCCCTCCCCAACTCTCACGCTTAGCACCAATGCCTGGGGGCGGTGGTGGGGAGGAGGAAGGCTGGGGGTCACTGTCAAGGCCAGGGTGGAGAGGTGGAGTAAGGAGGGACTGGCGAGAGGCGTAGAGAGGGAGGGTGGGTGGTAAGAGGTGGAAGAATAGAGGCTACATGGAAAATATAAAGAAGGGTCGAGAGATTTTCGCTCATAACTCGTAGGTGTATTGCTTGCGGTAAAGTGAGCAGTGTTTTAGCACCACTTTGGACCAGAGCTAATCTCGCCTACTTCTTCAACAGTCCCTATCCCTTCATTCCATCTCCTTCGTGCTTGCTGGATCTTGTAATTTCCTTTTCCCTCGTGATGCAAGGTTTTCCAGTCATAGCGTGGTCTTCTTTCTCCCCCATCAATTTTTGTTTCACCCATTATCATTACCTCTTCTGCATTCAACCTATAATCATCCCTCCCTCCCCCTACCAACACAGCCTTCCCCCCATACATACCTCTCCGGGTTTTTTTTCTCTCTGCTCCAACTTTTCTTTCCTCCCTCTACATTCATATCCATTTTCTCTTCTTCATTCAAGTCTCATTTATTCCTCCCTTCGACTCTTGCTACCCTCGATCTTACTCTCTATTCCTACCAGCCACCACTTCCCTGCTTCCTCCCTACAATCACCGCACCACCAGAATCCCAACCCCCGCCTTCCTTTTTCCATACTCCTATTAAACCCCCACCATTGCTCCTCTTCAGCACTATAGCTACCCCTTCCTGCTCCCCTCCCATCCCCCCCACTACCATTGTCACCCCTCCCCTTTGAAAGCCATCCACACCGTAATTTGGCGGGTAAATCGATACCACGCCCCTCCCCTCTCCCAGTGCCGACCAATACCTCCCTCACTCACAATACAGTACAGCATTTCCTCACCAACACATCATTATGTAACATTTCCACACCAACATTTCACCTTGCTAAACAAAATATGTACACCTTTCCCTCACTTTATGTTGTATATTTTGTAACATTAGAGGCCTTAACTTCACCACCAATATATAATACTGTACTGTATATGCAAAAACCTTATCACCTTGAAATATACTTATGATTTCTCCAATGGTTATATCGAATACTGTATATTTTGACTCCCATCTATAATACACTATCAACACTGATATATACATACACACACACACACCTGGTCACAATAATTTATACCTTCTCTAAATGGACAAGACACAAGTCATTTCTGTACAAAAATGAAAGTTTATTTAACAAAAGTTATACAGTAGTTAAATACTTCATGAAACAAATGGTAAAAAAGTTATTGGGAAAATCCAGATATGAAACAAGCAGTATAATTTGGCCAAGGACACCTATTAAAAAAAAATTAATATCCATGAACTAACCTCCCTGTCAATACTTAAAATTAGTATATTAAAAATGTTAAGCTGCACTTCTAAATTTGAGGGAAATTTATAATTTTTTACATAATACTAAGGATTTATCTGCGGGTGGTTTTAGACTGGTTGAAAAAAATGATTACAAAGTCCATTATTTACTTTTTGTATCAGTTATGTACCAGAGAAGCATCCTAACTGCAAAAATAATTCAGGTTTCAACTAACCATCCTTAAACATAAACAAACACCTATTATCTGGCATCCGTTTTCAAACATTCTAATTAATAAATAGATACCAAAAATGCTCTAGGACTTGATGGGACGACCCGAGCCAGATGTCGTCAGGTCGTACCAGGAAGCGGCTACGCGCGACGTAAACACTATGAACTTATGAATCCTCTAGCACTTGTACACGGGCTACATTAACACCTGCTGCTGCTGCTGCTGCTACAATCCGCTACCTCAAGGTCACATACAAGAGAGAAAAAGTAACACTACCGAGAGAGTGTACAGGGGAGGGGGGATACACGCCCTTCTGGGCTTCATCCTAAGTTGCTAGACAATAAAGGCAAAACATTATGTGTCGTGTTAGTAAACTACTTCTTCGAGGAAAAATTCTCTTTGTCATTCAGTTCCCATTATTCTGCAATGCGAATTAAGTGATCAAACGGCATTTCGTCAAAGAGTAAGTTTAATAATACCACTCTATGTGTCCACGGTGGGCAAACTCTAGTGGTGGGCTTTGGTGCAGTCTGTGGTACACAACACATACTGTATTTTTATTCACATTTGCTCTTAACACACAGGGTTGTGACATTACCTCTCTTCATTACCATAGCAGGATCAAAATGATTAACAGTAAGCAGAAATGGCTCAAATGGAATTCAAGACTTTTTTGGACAACTACAATAATTCAATCCCTACTATTTGATCAGGTAATTTGTCATTATATCCCTAATATGGTTATCAATAGTAGCTGAATATTACTCCCATTAGCATTAAGAAGGGAAATACAGTATTAAGAACAAGTATGGATAAATATGTGTGTTTCAACCTGTCAAATTACACATACAATACTTATATAATGTACTGTAAGACACTGTTGTACTGTTGTGGCCAGCTAGAGAGACACTCATACACATATTAAAGAAAATTAAACTAAAGTTACCTCAGACATGAAAGGAAACTGCAGTTAGTGATAAATAGTAATACCAACGATTAAAGCAAATACAAGGTAAACTGATTCACTGAAAATGAATCTGATTGCAATTACTGTATTATAAAGGAATGGACATACCAGATACGGCAAGAGAAATGTAAAATACAGTAATGACCTGCATTAGGAGGTTTTATTAGGTCGATAAAAGGACACACAAGCCGAGAAAAAAGTGAGGTGACCAAAACAAAGTTCATATGGTGCATAAAAGTTCCACAAACAAACTTGAAAGAAACTATAGTGCTCTTTATCCTCCTAAGTTCCCACATCACCAGTCCCAAGCTCTCTAGTGCATCCAGTGTCTCTCAAACTATCCATACTTTGAATCTTATGCATGAAAAATAATGGATTAAGCGAAGATGATTGATGGTGTATGGTACAATGGTTTCACACAGTACATATGGAATCATTTTACACATCCTCATGCTTGCCTTGTCCATGAATTTTCTTTGCATACAGTTCCTTCTTGCTATTTCACAAAGAAGTTACAAGATACAGTACAATGTGTTTATCAGTGCCTATGGAATCATATATACACATCCTTATGTTTGTCTTGCCCATGATTATAGAATGTTTTTCTTTGATGATAGTGACTTGTTGTTATTATACGTCTCTACACTAAGTCTTGCACCATTCCACCCCAAGCTACCCTCCAGCCACATCAAGGAGTCACCTGGCAGGCAACTAATATTACTTTCATGTACATAGTGAGAAACTTACATGTGTACAAAAAGAAAAAAAATGCCATTTACAATTTTAAGGTGCCTCAACAACAAAGGCACAAGTTTTTAAAATATATATAAAGTTTTACCCTAGGATTCCTAAAATTCCGTGCTTAACTACATGCACTACTGGAATAAAATTAAGTTCTTAAAATTAAAAATCTTCCCACTCTGTCTTCATCGCTCCACATCCGTGAACCACTCCCTGCATTAGTTTCTCTAGCCACATTTCACCACACTTAAGTATAACATGAAATTTATTAAACCTAACAATGGACCTCAACTACTTGAAACTTTTATAAATATTAAGATAATCAAGAAATCTTGAAAACTGTCTTACACATTAACTCTTGTCTCACTCCACACACTCGGGCCTTCCTTTCCTTTCCTTTCCTTTATTGGAGGGCTTCCCAGTCCTTTCCTCTGACCTTCATAGTGGGATTATTGTTTTCATCACTTAATCCTCATTTCTTTAAATACACACTCTATATAGCACTTCAAAATTATTTATATTAATTTATATACTGTAATATCCACTTTGCTGTAACGCACCAATTAAATTAGCTATGTAAATTTCCTGCTCACACACATCACGGTATTCGCTTGAGTTCCTCCCCAGAGGTAAATACATTAATCCACACACACACACACACACACACTTCTGTTCTGCCCTCAATAGTGACACACAACACATCACGCCAGCGTCTGTCACCGCGGCCACACACAACGCAAGTCCATTATAATTTGCTGCTTTTCTATGCCACTTGACCCCAACCCAACACTTGGTTTTGTCACATATACAAAGGCATTACAATACAATACAATTAACATTCTGGCACCAGTGTCTAGTGCAACTCTCTCCCCTATGCATAGATGAAAGAATTTGTTTGTGTTCTCACCACATTTAACTTTCATAATTCTATTCACAAATTAATAAAGCAGGGTTACATGAAATTTTGTCATCCAACACAGTACAGTACATTGGTGTCTAATAACGACACCATTATCAAATTTCCAGACAAGGGAAATATTTAAAAATCAGTAGTATAAATACATAAACATTATATATAAACATATACCATACTTAAGTATACACATATATACATAACAAATATGTACATATACTGTGCCTATTCACACACAAAAATATGGGTACCTCAAAACACCACTAAAAAATTTCTGCATTTCCCTTATAATTATGATATTACATTTTGGGGTAAAAATCAAGATGTATTAGCTTAAAAATGCATAAGTGTACCTGCATCTGAGCCATAAGGCTTCCCTACCCTCAGTCCAGTATGGCAGTGTCTTGTGCATAATGTTGTCACTTTGATAACCATCCATTACTTTATTATTGGTCTCACACAACACCCTCACTTATAGCTGTCATTATCATAGAGGTGCTTCCTATCATATCTGTACTAACATTGTTATACTATGTATTCCTTGGGACTCTACAACATTAATGAGGTTCAGTGTTATATAATCCTGAGTCCCCATACTATGTACATTGACGGGTTGCCACAATATTTACGAGGGTTCATGTTAATTGAGAAGCTGTGTTTGTTGGTCTTCCTAAACATGTATGGCTGACTCTGGGATGAGGAATAAAGTTCTACATGTATCAATACGTCATGAGGGGGGATGGATACTCACGACTATATTTTATCACTACCAAGATTTTTTAAAGGGGAGAACATCTTTTCTTTTACTAAATTGAAGGGTTATTTATTTCTCCAAATTATCCCATGGATTCAAATCACCTCAATGTCTCTAATAAGAGATGTGTTTTATGACATTATTTTGGGGATTCAGTAGCCCTTCAATTTACTGTCAAGAATCTCTCCCCTTAAGTCAGAGGGCAGTAGTTTAAAAAAAAATGAGGGGGAAAGACTGCAACTTTCTCACAATGAATCTTCCAGTAATGTCAAAAGTATAAGATTTGTATAAATATCATCTTAAACATATCAAACAGCTAGTCCTATATGAATAACTAATCTTAGAACTTCAAGACTTATAGAGTACAAACTACTCTTTCTTAACTCAATATACAGTAAGTACAATATCCCATGTAAATTAATATTCAACATAAGAAGGGAAAGTTACAGCCCCTTCCCCTCTCCCATTTCTTTTAATAATATACTGTACCACTGACAGCTTTTATTTACCACATCATAATTCAGGTTCAGACTCTGCTCTCTTACAGTAAGTGAATAATGTAAAGGGTCAGGGGAGGAAGTATGGAGTTAATCGTACAGTTGGAAATCTGCTGGAGGTCACTGGGTCATCACACGATAAATTTTTAAACATGTACTGTTTGCCTTAGGAACTCCTGGGAAATAAACTGAAGTGAACCATAAAATCCACCTGAGTAATGTGTGCAGAAGCATTGCCGACCTGGTGCCACACTGAAGGCTCACTTGTTCAACTCACACTGACCTCTATCAACACATAACGGGTTAGGTATAGTGTTGGTTATACTGTATATCTCTAGCAACTGAATTCTCTCCATTACTAATTTTAATCTGGTCCTGTTTCCTGGCATACTTTGGATGAATCATGGCACTCTAAAGTTCCAAGAGTATAATACTCTTATAACATGCAAAATCATATGTGAAACTCTACTTTTCATAGATAAACAAACATATCAACTTCAGATTATAAAATGTAAAATTGCACTACATTTTTAAAGGATATCGGTACTGTGCAAATACTGAATGTAACAACACTTACACAACTTTTAGCCAAATTAAAGAGGCTTCAACATTAACCAATTATTATACAATAATTAACTACTGGAAATTAACTACACAAAAATATTAGCCTAAATCATCAGATATTTTTCTTTTTAAGTTAAACTGAAATTCTTCATTAGTTTGTGGCAACAGCCATTACCTTTAAATTTCCCATGGATGTGCTTCGGTAGCCCAGGCATATAGGGCAGGAGGCCATTCTGCCCTGGGAAAACATCAACATAAATTTTTCAATAATAATAATAATTTTGAGTATGGTCTGTGAGGTAGTGTCCGTACTCAGTGTGATCCCGGCCGACAAAACTTGAGAAGGGAATAATGGGGAGTACGAGGATTGTCATTTCAGACACCAGGCACCAAGACTTTGCCTTGTTAGTTACATTAAACCTTAACAAGTACTATACAGTATTTACATCAACTGCTCCATAAAAATCACCTTGATATTTATTTTCAAAACAAACAATTCATTATCAAATTTTTGATAATTCATCAATCAGTCAAAGCTAGTTTGCTTCAGGCCAATCATTAAGGAAAATTCTAATAATCAAAGCAAATTTTAATAAACTTTCTTTTATGCTATATTTAATTATTCATATCTGCACAACAAAATTAATTGTGTTTACTGTCCTCTTCCCCTCCACCATCCAAGTGCCACAGTCTACCTTATCTTTTAATTATTTTTTTAAAATGTGAAAATGAAATTAGTAATACTTTGGAAGGTAAGTAAGACCAAGGTGTATTGGAATCACAGCACTTTCATGGGGATGTCTTGGGTCAATGGGTATGGATATTGTAATTCATTTGGGTATCTTTAGGTCAGGTTATGCAAACATATAATGCATGTACAGTACTTTGGTTCATATCAACAACATAAATGGTTAGAGGCACTACTAGATTTTTCAAAACATACCGGTATATCTGAAAGAAAAGGTTATGTGACTGTGGAAGGGTCTGTGGTTGGGTGGGTCCTGGTGTTACTGAAGGCATTCCTCGGTGAGGGTGGGTGAGTGTGTGAGTGTAAGGCCACGGCGCTGAGGGAGGCTGCTTCTGCCAGAGATACACCTGAGAGCTCCACTTGTCACTACTATGCTGCCAAACTAAAAAAAAAAAAGTTTCATTCCTTTATCTCCACTTCTATTGGATAACGATAGAAAAAAATCCATCTCTCAATATCACTTGCTACTTGCGAAAGACAAACTTCAGTGCTTTTTTTTTCAAAACAAAACAAAATCTCCCACTTCTAACACTACACCTCTATGTCCACCTTCCACCACTTGCAACAACAAAAGATGCCTACACTTTCCATCGCTTGCAAAAAACTGAATCTCAAACTATGGCAACACTCACAAAAGAGAGAAATCTTTTCGCTTTCCCAGTCTGGCTCCTACAAGGAAAAGCCGAGCGTTACAAGTACAATATTCTCCATGTCCCTATTGTATAGTTGAGAGATCTGGTTGCTGCATGTGGACTGCCTGTGGCTACAAAGACCAGAGAGTGCGCACTTGTTCCCACTGTGCATATGCGTGTGTGGGCTGATACGCTTGTTGTGCAAACAGCTTGGCATTGTCTTGGTAATCAATCGGTTTCTTCTCAGGAGGAGGTACAATTGCATGTGTGCTTGGGCCGTTGTGGTAGCTCTTCTGAGGCATGACTGTGGGCAGCTGCTTGGTGTAATCAGTAGTAGGGAGAGCAGGGGCAGGAGGAGCAGCAGCAGCAACAGTAGCAGTGGCAGCAGCTGCAGCAGCAGCAGCAGCAGCAGCTGCAGTGGCAGCTGTGTTTGTGGTGGTAGAATAGTCAACCCCCTTCCCTTCCCGATGAACAAAGCGATGACTGTTAAGGTGACTCTCCTGAGTGAACTGCTTGCCACATTCAGGACATTCATACCTTTTCTTCTCTGTGTGTACAAACTTGTGGCTGGCCAGATAACTCTCCTGCCGGAAACGCTTGCCACATTCATCACACTCAAAGTTTTTCTCCTGGGTGTGGACAAAACGGTGACTATTGAGATGATTCTCTTGTGAGAACCTCTTACCACAATCTTCACACTCAAATCTCTTCATGTCATTGTGAATGAATTTGTGACCATTGACATGGTTCTCCTGTGGTACTGCCTGGACCGCTGCTGCCGCTGTACTGGGTGCCACAGCTGCTGGTGCTGTTACCACAGCTGTTGCAGGTGTACCACCTGCACCTGCAGCAACAACAGCTGCTGCTGCCGCTGCAGCCACTGCCTGATCACCCCAGTCTGGCCGTCGGTACTTCTTCTCACCAGTGTGAACATACATGTGAGCATTAAGATGACTCTCCTGGATGAATCTCTTGCCACATTCCTCACATTCAAAGCGCTTGTCATCACTATGCACCACACTGTGGCTTGTCAAGTGACTTTTCTGGGCAAACTTTTTCCTGCAGACTTGGCATTCAAAGCGCTTCTCCTCACTGTGTACATAGCTGTGGCTATTGAGGTGACTTTTGCGTGTGTAACGTTTGCCACACACCTCACACTCATACCTCTTCTCACTGTGAACAATCATATGGCTGTTAAGGTGAGACTCCATGGAGAAGCGTTTGCCACAAATCACACACTCAAACTTCTTGTCCACATTATGCATCAACATATGAGCATTGAGATGTATCCTCATAGCAAACCTTTTGTTGCAAACTGGACATTCAAAGTTGCGTTCCATGGTGTGAATAAGTGAGTGGGTGTTGAGGTGAGTTTCCAGGGCAAACTTTTTACCACACAGTCCACACTCCAGGTTTTTCTCTGCTGTGTGAGAGTTCATGTGGGAATTGAGATGGCTACGTGCCACAAATCGTTTGCCACACTGACCACACTCAAATCTCTTGTCCTTGACATGCACCAGCATGTGACTCCGTAGGTGTGATTCAATGCTGAATCTCTTCTGACACAACTCACATTCATATTTCTTGTCCTGTTGATGGACCAACATATGACCATTGAGATGAGCAGCCATGGTGAAGCGCTTGTCACACAGTTCACACTTGAAGTTCTTCTCAGCACTATGAATGATCATATGGCTGTCCAGATGACTCTCCATGGTGAACCTCTTCTGACACATTTCACACTCAAACCTCTTCACCTTGCGATGCCACACAATGTGATTATTTAAATGACTCTCCTGTGCAAACCTCTTACTGCACTCCTCACATTCATATGGCTTCTCTGAGGACGGGAGCCACACCCCAATCTGTGTGGACATGTTGTGTTGACCCTGAGTCACCTGTAGCTGTGACTCTGGTACCGTCTGACTGGCAGCATTGGCCCGCATGGGGTACTGGGGAGGTACAGCGTCCATCATGGTGAACACTTATCCCTTCACACCACAACACACGTCAAACCTGATGAGCCTTGAATGTCTCCAACTCCTTCACCTCACACCTCCTGTAAACACACAAGTCTAGGTCAAATTCATTATTTATTTTATCATCATAACTACTTAAATAAATAGGAAATTTAAAATTATACAAAATACAGCAATGAACAGAAAAGTTGTGCTCAACCGAGGTGTCCATCTCCATCAAATTGACCTTTAAACCTGTGGAAGGTTATAAGAACTCTCTATCCTGTAATACAAAACAAGGCCACTGTATCATCCAGGTTACTACAGTTATCTCACCTATAGTAGTTTACACAAGGTACTCATTACTTTGTGTGTGTGTGTGTGTATGTGGACGTACAGCTGAATCAACTCACACCATCTGTCCTGGCTGTGATTCCAACCCAGTACAGTGTGGGCCAAGTCTAACAATTACCAAAGCTGATACAAACAAAATGGGAAAATCTTAGGCTTTGGTCTGAAGCACTATGGTACATAATTATCACCAACAAATACAAGAAAAATTATACTGTACCTCCACCAACAATATATTGTACATACAGCACAACCATGAAGCCCTACTAACAAAATAATAAATAAAGAAATAACCTTTATGACATATACAGTAATGATGGACCAATAATGAGTTCTGTATTCATAACACCATTGCCTTGCCCAGACCAAAGCCACAGTGGTAAATTTTTTTTTTTTTTTACCGTATCTGTAACTAAGGTACCGGTACTTCAATATTTTTTATGCCAAGTTTTAACTCAATCATTCACTTAAACTTTTATGTTGTTTCTCCTTGATAAAATAAATGCCCGATATCAAATAATTATAGTCCTCTCACACAGAGTAAATCAAGTATAAAATGATGATTATAGCATAAATAATGATGTAATACCATTACATTACATTGTATATCATGAACAAAAACAATTATAATTATAGCAGTAAAAATGACCTAATACCACTAGACCAAAGTAATGGTAATAATAATGGGGTTATTTACGGAAATAGTAGATTATTTGACGTCCTAAACCATTATATTTATCCATTACACTGTGTATTACCAACAAAATTATAATTATAGTATAAATAATGACCTAACACCACTAGACCAAGGTAATATTAAGGTAATAATAATAATACTGTAATGGGAGTATTTACGGAAATGACAGATAATTTGACATCCTAAATCATTCCATTTTATCCATTACACTGTGTATTATGAACTGTAAACAACTTTGTCATTAATATTATACTGACTGGATGACATAGCAGTTACTGGAAGGTTAAAATAGCCCTGATAAGAGATAAAATATATACGTTAGTTAACTTAGAAGGATAAAAATGGTGTGTATGTGTGTAAATAAGAGTACCATATTCAAGAACACTTTGTGGTGCATACGATGGCTCCATTGACAAACAAACAAACTAACAGAGCCGTCGTACGATACCACCACATCATCGTATACACCAAGGATGTTCTTGAATACGGCCCTCTGTCTGTGTGTGTGTACCTCCCTCTCCACGTCTCCACACAAACATACATACATACAAAAAAAATTAATGGGCCATCGTACGGTACCATACCACACCATCATCGTATACACCACGGATGATGTTCTTGAATACGGCCCTCTGTGTATGTATGTGTGTGTACCTCCCTCTCTTCCACTGTCACACACATACACATACATACACACACCCCCACCATCCCCCATTTACACATCCCCCCTATTCCTACCTCCAAATTGGGGGACATTAGAGCCACCCTAGCCATCCCAGGTGAAGGATAAATAGGGTAAAGTGTAATTAAATAGGAAGGGAAGGATGCCATGAAAAACAATATTATTATTCCACACGAACCTTGGTACTTGTCGGTCCACCATTATCCCATTTTGGTTGTAGCCCCCTCTTATGCCCCCATTTACCCCCCTTAAGCCCTCCCCCAGGCTCAAAACACCCCTTATCCCTACCCCGCTGACCTATTCGTCCCGACACTAACCTTAAATCGGAGATAAAAGTGAAAAAACGCAGAGAAAGGCGGCCATTCCTCTATCAGGCGTTATGGCGTCTTTTTGTTGAGGTAAAAAGGCGTTTCCTGCCTCCTCCCTTATTTTACCTTATTTACATCGCTTCACTCCTTATTTACACCATTATTTGTCCATACCATCTTGGTAAGGTTCACTAGGGTTTAATTGAAGTCTTAGTTAATGGTTGAAGGGCTAAAATAGACGGATAATTTCGACTTATGGACGAAATCTTGGTTAACATTCGCCATCTGGATAATTGCCATTCATTATTTTGACATTTATTTTGATCCTTCATTTCAAACAGAATTAAATAAAACTAACCATGCATAGTTTAGTAATTTTATTACAATTTTATCTCTACGTTTAAAAAAAGCGAATCAACTTAGTTAGATGAGTTAATTCCATCCCCAAAATAATGTTCTGAATAATCTGGCATGGTTATAGAAACAGAAAACGAGTTTACCAAGAAACAAAAGAAAATGACAAAGTAAATAATAGGATTTATGGGTAACATTTTTATATTTGAACAATTTTACTTTATCCAATTTTATAAATATAATATCGGCAAAAAAAAGATGCGAACTGCCACCGACATCGACGCTACCTACGACATCGTAACATAAATTTTCTCTTGTTCATTGGCATTTATAAATGGCTAATTGAACACTGCCCTAGCTCTAAAATTCGGTCCCCTTCCTCTTTGCTATATATTTTTATTTATAGTTGTTGCATAAATCTAATAAGGGCAAAACAAAACTGCAAGATGGGCCAGACGTGATTACAGACACACTACATCAGTCACTTTGCTTAATTAACTTAAAACAAGACACAAAACTAGACCCATTGACAACACCAAGACAGATACACAGACAACAACAGATGATATACAAACAAAATCACAAACAATTAAGTTAGTTGACATACACAAAAAAACACATATCTACACCCTACAAATATACGATCCACTAGAGGCGGGCACAACTTTTAAAATACCATACACACATACATATATCAGATAAGCAATGATATATTTAGACACATATATATTAATCTCCCATCTCATATAATAGTTAATAGCCTCATTTTTGACACGTTTAGAAATAAGATCACCAATCATTACCTCCCCAATCCTACTAATCTCATTTAGTTATTAATAGCCCCATTCTTGACATGTTTAGAAATAAAATCACCAATCATTACCTCCCTAATCCTAATCCTCATCTCAATCCACCCTCATCCTAACCCCCTTCCTAATCCTACCCTGACACATTTATTCCATAGATTTTATAATGAATAATAATTATACTGTATTTTTAATAATGGATTATATAATATTATTTCATACACTGTCTTATATTTACTATAGTCATCCTATAAAATTATATTCTATAATTATTATGTCATTTTGTGTTGGGTTATTAGCAACAGAAAACGAAATTACCAAGGGCTATCAACGGTTTTCATGATTTTCAACTTCCCTGATTATTGATATTTTTTTCAGAACACTTGGAATAACTAAAGTATAAACTGAGTGTAGTCTTGTTAAATATACGCTAGAAAAATATAGTAAAGAATCATTATGTGTCGTAGCATCAGTCAGAAATGGCCTTATTTCTGATCAAATGAATATATTGTGGTTAGTCGACGTAAGATTCCTGAAATTTGTGGTTGGGGTTCCTCCCGCCTGACTCAACCAATCAGCAATCAATATTTCGACGGTCCCGCTCAGTCCTGGCCAATCAGAGTTTAGTATGACACAGAATTGGTAACGCTGCTTCTGTGATATCAGTGTTGCCGGCATATTTTAGTTCTTAGTTCATTTCCTGATAATCATAATGCAGATGGTATATGGATTTTAAATAGCAATATTATAGATTATAAACACAGTAGAAATATTATCCTTGGTGACTGACATTCCATAACGGCCATAAACTATAATATTATGTAATATTAGATACTCTTGTTGGTAAGGAACTACAGACAGTTGGCCCCTGATTACTTGTGACGTATCTGATTAGTCCAGCCAACACAGGGGACCTACATAATTATAATGAGGCACAATCAGGAGTCAACTGTTTGCAGGCCATTCTCTTTTGTTGTCACTGTGTGTCTGTCTGCTACGTGTGGAGATTTCGGTTCAAGGGTTTATTTTCTGACATGGAGACAACAACACATTTTGGGGGGCCTAGTTCCTTGTAATTTATTTGTTCAGAACTCAAATTAGTCGTCGTAGTTTATGTTAATGTTTTATATCCCAAATTTGTATACCATGATTATGCATATTTTTTTGTTTTATTTATGAATATTTCGTCACTTGTTAGGATATTGATGAGGGTGTTGTAACTTGTAAATAATAATAGCATTGTTGTGAAGAATGTGGTTGTTTGGTTAGAAAGTTATATATATGCAGCCACCTTCCAAGAGTGAATAAAAATCTTGCAGACTGTGGCAACTAAAGTGTTTATTACTAATTAATTATATCTGTGACCTTGTGATTATTTGACTATGCCACGAAACAAGCTCCTTCAATAAAAGTGTGTGTTCGTGTGTTTCGTGGCAATGTTTGAAGGACTCGTTCGCTTGGTCAGGAAGAATCAGAAGCCTTCAATTATCACTAAACACACACACACACACACCTATATGGAAGGAGCTAGCTTGTTTGTTTCGTGGCATAGTCAGGAGGAATCAGAAGCCTCCAATTTTCATACACGGACACAGCTAGAGTCCTTAAATAATAGGATAAAATACACGTACTGGACAAGAGGTATACAAACATCCTTAGCAGAAATATGATTAAATATGTATAAATATGAATAATGAGGAAAACTTAATTATCTTAATTTCTAAACACTATATAATTATACTTTTATATATATGTAATTCTTTTATTTTCTATTTTTATATTTATTTTTTATTTTTTGTTTGAGATACGTTGATTAATAATGGGGTGGTATACAGTGCTGATATGGTAAATTATGGAGTAACTGATTCCTCCAAACTATTCCAAGCAACAACAGCAGAACACCATTATTTTGTTCATCTCTGGTCCTGCTGTTTCCTAGCTGGCATACTTTGGAGGAATCAAGACACTCCAATGTAACAATAGTGAATTATCTTATTTTTTCTTTGTTACATTAAATTGGAGTGACTTGATTCCTCCAAAGTATGCCAGGAAACAACAGGACCAGCAGAAGAGCAAAAATAATGGTGTTCTGTTGTTGCTTGGAATAGTTTGGAGGAATCAACAAGATTTACCAACACAAAACTTAATTCTTCCTTAATTCTCCTTTAATTAAGCCAACTCTTGAATCAGTGGTTTCCTGGATTCACCTCCGCTTTTATTAGATTCACTTCCTTTCGAATCATTTTTCAACTCCCGAAGCCTGACCATGCCTCTCGAAGCCTCATAGTTCGAAGGGTCGATGGCTAAAACCTTCTGAAACTGTATTGAAGCCTGAAGTAAGTTTCCTTCTTCAAAGTTCGTCAAGGCACTGAGTAGAAATGAGTCAATCTCTTCCTTATTATTAATGTTGGTTTGTTGTTGTTGTTTTTGTTGGATGCTCGCTTGACTAATGTGCTGTTGTAGTTGTTGTTGTTGTTGGATGCTCGCTTGACTACTGACAGCACATATTATCGGTTCTGTTGGAAAGGAATTATATTAAATTCTCATATAATTATGACTCTTGAGGCTATTATATTTATTAGGAAATCTAACCATTTGTCACACACACACACACACACGAAAAAAGAAAAGAAAAATATATATACATAAATAACAACTAGCATACATATAGGGTAAAAAAATATATAAATACAGTAAATGAAAACTAGCACATATAGGATACGATCATACGAACCTAAAAGTGATTGTTGTTTTGTTTTGGTGCCACGAACGGGTGGTAATGTTGGTTTAATAACAGTGATCTTCTTCCTCAACTGGTGGTCCTCCTCTCTCTTCATATCCTCCTCCCACCTCCCCAGTTCCTCCTTCAGCGATGCTAACCTGTGTATATATATGCATGTATTTATGTACAGTCGTGGTCAGTAATAATCATCTACATATGGGTATCTCAAACAAGTTAGCGTCTAATGTTTTCACGTTCACATAATAATGATGTTATTGTTTTAATATGTGTGTGTGTGATGTACTGTGTAGGTGGTAGTTGGTGTGTGTGTGTGTGTGACGTACTGTGTAGGTGGTAGTTGGTGTGTGTGTGTGTGTGTGTGACGTACTGTGTAGGTGGTAGTTGGTGTGTTTGTGTGTGTGTGTGTGTGACGTACTGTGTAGGTGGTAGTTGGTGTGTGTGTGTGTGTGACGTACTGTGTGGGTGGTAGTTGGTGTGTGTGTGTGGGTGGTAGTGAGTGAAGTACCAGACGGTTGTCAGGTTCTCTCTCTCTCAGTCGATCCTCAGTAAACCTGGAAATATAGGAACATGAATAACACACACATACACATACACACAGGCAATGAGACGATCAACACACACACTCACTAAATAAACATGAATAACACACACATACACACACACACAGACACACACAATGAAGACGAACAGAAGCAAATCAATAAACAAATAAAAATAAATAAATATATTTAATTGATTTATATTTCATTGTTTTTATTGATTTATTGTTTTTATTGTTATTATTGTTGTTATTGTTTTTTCTTACTGTAGTAGATGTGGGAATGATCCAACTTGACCTGACCTCAACACACGAACCATCTTTGCCAACGTGTTCGAATCCTCACACACACTCACGAACCCATAGTCTAAGTCCTCAACCTACATGGGGGGGGGGGGTAAATATTAATAAGGGGGTGTGGGGGTAGGGGACAGACTTGGGGGGGTGCGTGAATAGGGGGACATGCTTAGAGGGTGCGGAAATAAGAGACAGGCTTGGGGGAGACATTATTTTTTCATTTAAGTATTTTAAACAACATGCTAATAATGATTATCACAACAAATAATATTATACTTGACATTTAATTAATTAAATACATACACGTAAGTTATAGCGTTCCAGAAGCGACGATGCTTCTTCTTTATTTGTTGTTGTTGTCATTGTTGTTGTTGTTGTTGTTGTTGTAGTGTCAATTTTAAAAACTAATGGAAATCAATCCGTTTTGCATTTGTTTTGATCCGTTGGAAAGTTGTCCTGTTGTTGTTGCGCGGGCTTTTTGTTCGCGGACTTTTGATTCGCGCGCTTTTTATCCTTTAAACTCGTTGTTATCCTTCTGCGCTCAGCTTTTTTGTTTACGTTTGAGAGAGCACTTCGATCGTCTGTTATTTGGTCTATATCGTCTGTTATTTGATCCTTGTCTGTAATTTGGGTCTTATCGTCTGTTATTTGGGTCTTATTGTCTGTTATTTGGGTCTTATCGTCTGTTATTTTTTCCTTATCGTCTGTTATTTGGTCTCTATCGTCTGTTATTTGGTCCTTATCGTCTGTTATTTGGTCCTTGTCTGTTATTTGGGTCTTATCGTCTGTTATTTGGGTCTTATCGTCTGTTATTTGGTCTCTATCGTCTGTTATTTGTTCTATATCGTCTGTTATTTGGTCTGGGTAGTCAACAAAAGCCTTCTGTTCATCTGTTATTAGCTTCTGTTGTCGTTCATCTACCGTTTTCTGTTGTTGGTCATCATCATAATAATTTACTTGTTGTTGTTGTTGTTGTTGTTGTTGTTGTTGGCCTCTGTTGAAAAACTTGCGTAGAATCCACATCAACACGACCGATCCATAAATGAGAATGATGGGTACATAGATGATCCAATTCAACATAATAATAATAATAATAATAATAATAATAATAAGAGTTGGTTTGTAGTTGTAGCCTGAGGGAAGGAAGAAAATTGATTAATGTGTGTATATGTGTGATTGAGGTGTAGTGTCACGAGCAATAATAATAATAATAATAATAATAATAATAATAATAATAATAATAATATGGTAGTCAATGAGACCGCTGGAAAAGGAAAGAAATGACAGCTAAAATAGGAAAGAAATAACAGCTAAAACAAGGAAAGAAATGACAGCTAAAAAAGGACAGAAATGAGAGATAAAATAGGAAAGAAATGACAGCTAAAAAAGTAAAGAACTCACAGCTAAAAAAGGAAGGAAATGACAGTGAATCAAAGATATGAATAATGGGAGTTACTCGGGTTCGAAGTGGCGTGCTTACCCAACCAGATCACCGGAGTTACTGACTGACTGAGAAGGAAGGAAGGGAGGAGCGAAGGAAGGAAGGGAGGAGTGAAGGAAGGGAGGAAGGAAGGGAGGGGAACACAACACAAGTGGATAGGAACAATTGCCTTTTGTTCCAACTCATACCACTGGCTCCGACTTCGACACATAAAAATGCTTTGTTTTCTCGTATCATCCTTCAGTTTTACAATTAAGAGGATCAGATAATATTTACATTCTAATCTTAATGTGTTGGTATGTTTTTCTTTGTAAATTTTAATTGTCATTGTGAGTTATTCTATGTAAACAAAGATATTTCGAACGAGTGTTTGTGCGTTACCATAGAAACGCTCTGGTCAAAGTCAATAAACATTACTTTTACAAACAACCTAGCTAGTTCCAGACGTATTTATAATGTAATGGCCTATATTACACACACACACACACACACACACACACACACATATATATATATATATATACTCACATACACACTATATATATATATATATATATTAATTTGGGTACCATGCACCCCAGCAGCCCAAAACAATAATATTAAAAAAAATCTAATTGTTGGTTGGTTGGTTGGTTTGTTTACATGAATCAATCAGCTAAACCATGTACTGTTCAGTTTAGTTATATTGGTAATAATTATATTCTAGTAGCTCACTAAACCCCATCAGGCCAACCGAATCTGGAATAATTTACGTAGTAGGCATGACGTAAGAATATCAGATTTGTCCCCTCTCTCTCTCTCTGCATTTGTTATCTCTCTCTGTCTCATTTTGTATTTTAGTTCTCTCTCATTCTGCATTTTTTCTCTCTCTCTCTCTCTCTCCTGCATTATTGTTTTCTATTTCTCTGCATTTTTGTTTTCTCTCTCTCTCCTTTTGCATTTTTGGTTTCTCTCTCTCCTGTATTATTTGTTTTCTCTCTCTCTTTCTCCATCTCTCTCTCTCTCTCTCTCTCTCTCTCTCTCTCTCTAGCCATGAGTTTTTTCACAGGAGACATGATAACAATCCTTCCATTGTCCCCTGCCAGTGTTCTGACTCAGGCTAGAAACAGGTAATGCATATTTATCTCCCTCAGTTTATGTGGAATATAATTACGATTGTTATAACCAACAATTAAACCACTACCACCACCACTACCACTACTACTACCATCACAACCACTACCAGTCTACCACCACCACCACTACCACCAGTACCACCATCACCACTACCAGTCTACCACCACCACCACTACCACCAATACTACCACTACTACCACCACCACCACCATCACTTTATTGTGTATTTATTTACTGTCTCTATATAGGTATTTGAAGCACACTTGAATACCTATTAGTACTCTTGACTGTACACACCACTAGGCCAGGGTCACGTAGTTTGTCACGGACTCACACGGTCACATGTATGTATGTATGTATGTATGGGTGTTATACTCAGTCATCACACACACACACACACACATTTCTCACCTGCCCCCCCCCCCCCAAGTCTCCTTCCCTGTTCCCTAGCCCTCCTTCCCTGTTTCCTAACCTCCTCCCCTGCTCCCTGCCCTCCTTCCCTGTTCCCTATAGTTTCCCTCCCCTGCTCCCTAACCTCCCTCCTCCCCTACTCCCTAGACCTCCTCCCCTGCTCCCTAACCTCCTTCCCTTTTCCCTAGCCCTCCTTCCCTGTTGCTCCCTTGTTTTCCTCCCCTGCTCCCTTCCCAATATGTTTCCCTCCCTTACTAGTCTCTCTCCCCTGTTCCCTAACCCCTTCCCCTGCTCCTTATAGCCCCCATCCCCTAAATCCTCCTATCAGAGTCAGTCAGTGCTGCCAGGTGCAGGGTAATTACCCAGTTTTAGGGTAATCTGAGCGCCAACAGGGTAGAAGTTCCGAAATGGGCAAAATTTCAGGGTAATTTCACCAGTCCAGTGTATGTCTTGATTTTTATATGGAGAGTACAGTCGGCGGCAAAAGTCCTGTCGCCTCATTTGCTTCACCCAGGCACGCGATGTTCATAGACTCGAGATTATTAGGTGTAGAAAACGTGTGTATTTCTCGAGTTCATGAACACTGCCTGTCTATGTGAAGCAGGTGAGGCGACAGGACTTATGCCGCCGACTGTACATCGCAGGTTCTACAGAGATATAATCTTTCAGACCCATCACTGGAATCCCTCAAGGCATTGGATCCTTAGTCTATTCTTTTGAAAACCATCCCATTAATTACTCCATTAGCATCAAAGTTCCCAAATCTTGTGGCAGAGAATGAATTAAACACCATTGATTATGAGTGGCGTTTGCTTCGAAACACAGAATTGAATGTGAAGAGCGACACCAGTGTTTGGAAGTTTGGGAAATAAGTAAAATATTTTGTTTCTATTGGTAGGAAATTTCATCATGAAACTGTTATGTTTACCACATTCAAGTGTCACAGTATAGAGCGAGTCTTCTCTCAAATAAATCTATTAAAAACAAATAAAAGAAATTCACTTAACACGGATACCTTGATTGGGATTATTCATGCCAAAAGAACCTTTGAAAGATCAACTTCAGACACATTCGTCCTTCAAAATTACAAATCCCCACATGACGCTGATAACAGACCAAATATATAAATCTGACCAAGAATAAACTAACATCTTTAGGAACATTGGAGCTTCTTGATTAAAGGAACAGCACGCAATTAAGTATATAGGTGTGTACACTTTATTCATACCGTATGTATAGTTTAATGTCATATATTGGATAAGAAACAGGGTAATTTCAAATCAAACAGGGTAATATTAAGGGCTAACACAGGGTAATTTGGCAACTCGACCTGGCACAGGCTGGCAGCACTGCTAGTCAGTATACAACAGCATGTGGACGAGTAAGGTTGTTCGTCACTTTAGTCTCACGTGTGGCTCGTGAGGGGATTATCGATATTTTTACTCATCCTCTTCACTCAACCTCCTTCGTCACTTTAAAGGAACATAAAGAAAGGTTGGACTTTGAGATACATATATATACAAGACAGTAGAGACACAGTGAGAGAGTAAGAGAGAGAGAGAGAGAGAGAGGAGTGTAAATGGAGGAGTATTTTAAAGAAGATATACTCTGTGGTAGGTACGGTATGAAGGTTGGTTGGTTTGGTTAGATGGTTGGTTAGTTTGTTGGTTAGATGGTTGGTTGGTTATGGTTAGATGGTTGGTTGGTTAGTGTGATTGGTAAAATGGTTAGTTAGTTAGTTGTCATTGGTTAGATGGTTGGTTGGTTATGGTTAGATGGTTGGTTAGTTTGGTTAGTTGGTTGTATTAAATGGTTAGTTAGTTTGGTTGTCATTGGTTAGTTGGTTGGTTAGATGGTTAGATGGTTGGTTAGTTTGGTTAGTTGGTTGTATTAAATGGTTAGTTAGTTTGGTTGTCATTGGTTAGTTAGGCCTATGGTTAGATGGTTAGGTTGGTTGTCATTGGTTAGTTAGTTAGTCGTATCACACAACCCTCCATCCAAATAATTATTAGGTAATATATAATATAATCAATATAGTTAACAACATTATCAATATTGTCAACCAGGAATACGTATAATGAGAGGACACAGTAAGAAATTAATTAAAAAAAGAGGAGATAAAGATGTACAGAAATATATATAGTTTTCCAAATAGATTAATACACGAATGGAACAAATTATCAGATGAATTATATATAAATAGTGTGTCAAAAACATACATACACACATACACACACACACACAGTAATAGACGAATGGAACAAATTACCAAAAACATACATAACTTTAAAGAAAAATGTGATAATTGTGTTTTAAAATACGGGACATTACGAACTTGACATATTCCTGTATATAGTAGGTAAACAAATCAACAAAAAACAACACACATACACACACACACATAATGTACTGTTTTAAACTCCTTATACATACATACATACATACACACAAAATGGAAACACCAACTCAAAACTCCTTACACACACACACACACACACACACAATGTTTACCTGTCACTATAGTCTGTTCAAAATTTGTGTTCCACTAGCCTCTATCTATCTAGCTATTTCTATCTGTCTATCTATCGCTATTTCTATCTAACTATCTATTTTAACAATGTGTATGTGTGTTTCGTGACAATATTTGAATGACTTATTTTACCCTCAATTTCCTCCTGACTATGCCACGAAACAATGTGTGTGTGTGTGTGTTTCGTGACAATAATATTTGAAGGACTCATTTACCAAACAATTTTCTGACTACCCTCACACATACACACCTTAATACCTTGACGCTGCCCTTGAGAATCGATGACCTAAGCGTGCGTGTCTGTGTGTGTGTATTTTTTAGTGTGTCATCATTTTCCAGCACCTCCTCTTCTCTCTCTCTCTCTCTTTCCTTCCATACTTATATCTTTAATTTTATCATTTTCAAGCTCCTCTTCTCTCTCTTTTCTTCTTCCTGTTTCCTCCTCCCATCATTCTCTCTCTCCTCCCTGAGTTTTATTATGAGTGTTTCCTCTTCCTCCTTTCTCTTTTCTTTTCTCCATTTCCTCCTCCATGTTTTATCATAAACAGTCACCAACAAAAATACCCTCACCGTAATCCTATCAACTCATCACACACACACACATACCATCGTAACACACACACACACACATATACCATCGTAACAAACACACACACATATACCATCGTAACACACACACATATACCATCGTACACCTGTAAATGGTAAAATTGCGAGATCAGCAAACACTAATAAAAACTCTAACACTTGTATATGCTACGTATCCAAACATACTGTATATGCTACTTATCCAAACACATACACACTCGCTTTTCTCATTTCTCTCTCTCTCCATGTTTCCTCTTATTTATCTTTCCCGCTTCCCCCTCCTTCTTTCTATCTATCTTTCTCTCTTCCCCCTCCTTTCTCTTTTGCTCTTCCCCATCTTTCCTCTTTCTCATTTATCTTTATCTGTGTGTGTGTGTGTGTGTGTACAGTTCAAGGAAGGTGATGTTAAGTCGAAAAAAAAAATATATTGAGAGTCAGAAGAGGGAAAATGAATGATAAAAACACCCGGTAAATTATATAGAGTTAATAGAGTCTAGAAACAGGATATGCATGTTTCTCTCCACCAGTTTATGTACAACAGATTATAATATATATATGTTTTTTTATTTCAGGGTTTGAGATGAACAGGGAAGGCAAGCCAAGTAAATAAGCAGTAGACATGGTTGGAATATCACGGTTTCGTTCTCTTCGGTTGCAAGTGCTGTTGTTGCTGACAATCTGTACCCTGGGCATTATCAATCTACTCTTTTCTAATCCAAATACCCCGGGGAGGTCAGGTGAATTAGAACGGGTTGAGGAATGGAAAGTTGAGCAGCAAAAACATGTCCGAAGAGTTGGCTTTGCAAGGAGCTCCAATTCAGCACCTGTATTCAAGAAAGAACTCAGCTTTGGAGTCCGGGAGGAGGAGAATTCAGCACGGGAGGTGTTAGATCTTGAAGGAGGTGGAGAGAAGGAGCGACATGGAGGTGGTGTGGATCCTGATGCTGCTAATGAGGTGAACTCCATTGAACCCGACACAAATGCAATGAAAAAAGCACGTCTGATGGCCATTGATAAAGACGAAGAGGAAGAGGAAGATGAGAGTAACTACCACAAGATACCACCACCACCACCACCACCACTACCAGAGGAGGAGGAGGAGGAGGAGATGGATAAAACAAAAAATAAACACGTGAACATAATCAACAACTGGCGCAACCTGACCGACAAGGAAATTTCAAAGTTGTCCAATCTCGGGAGACGACTGTTTCTGAATCAGAGCATTGGAGAGATCCAGCCTCGGAACTTTACCATCCTGGTGTGGAAGAGCGGGCCAAGTGTCGAGCGTCGGTTGTTGAAGGAATACGGTAACGTCAGAAAGGATCCGTTCAGGAAATGTTCTGCCCATAATTGCCGACTGACTTATGAAGACAAAGAGGCGACCACGGCTGATGCAATACTAATACACCTCCATCGCACCAAAGGACCAGACACCTTCCCAAATCGTACCAAGTTGAATCAGCGATGGATATGGCTCACAGACGAAAGCCCATACAATACTTTTATGGTCTCTAAGATTAAGAAACTGGATGCTTATAATGGCTATTTTAACTGGTCCATGAGTTACAAGATGGACAGTGATATTCCAGTCCCTTATGGTCGTACAGTTGCTTTAACCCCCGGTGAAATATCCTCATATCAACCTAAAGATTACTACAGCCTCAAATCAAAAACAATAGCAATAATGGGATCCAACTGTGGAGGGAAGAATAAAAGGTGGAAGTATGTGAAGGAGTTACAAAAATATATTGATGTTGATACGTATGGTGGATGTGGGAAGTTGAAATGTCCAGGTCACTACACACAAGACTGCTCTGCAATCAGTGACTACAAATTCTATCTTTCTTTTGAAAATTCTGACTGTGACGAGTATATCACCGAAAAGGTTAGTTAATTCTTGTGCCGTACAAAATTCACGATACTTAAAGTTTCCTGTTTGGTGTACAGTTAATATATTTCCATTGTTTAGTTATTACAGCATGAATACTCAGCCATCTCCCAGCTAATTATATAAAGCATTATCTTGACTGTAATTCTCTCTTTATAAAATACTGTATTCATGTAGTAAATTATAAAATATGTAGGCCATCTCCCAGCTAATTATATAAAGCATTATCTTGACTGTAATTCTCTCTTTATGAAATACTGTAATCTTGTAGTAAATTATAAAATATGTTAATAGTTGTTGTTACTTGACAGTTGTGGTGGCATGCCCTGGGAAAAGGACCAGTGCCAATAGTAATGGGTGGAAACATTACATCATATCACAAACATCTACCACCAAACTCCTTCATCCATGCCAACAGCATCAATACTCCTAAAGACCTTGCTAAGTATTTAAGGTAAGACAAAACTGATTACAATACAAGATTCAATGTTTTCTTCTGATGAAAGTTATCATCTTAAAGTCAATTTTTACAGGTTAATTGAATATCGATAGCACAGGATGTCAACAAAACTCTCATTAACATTTACTTTTGGAGAAAAATTCTGTTTACGGTTAAATTGAATAATGATGATATGAATAAGATCTTAACTGAGACTTGTGCCACACAGATATCTACTGAAGCACCCAGATGAGTACAACCAATACCACGCCTGGCGGTCGTCCTACAAAGTTCTCAATGAACACGGATACTTTCAGTCTGAAGTGTTCCATTACTGCAGGATTTGTGAAGCCCTTAACTATAATGACCCAACACCTAAAACATACACTGCCTTACAAACCTATTGGAACAAAGACACTCTATGTCATCCCTCAACATGGGATACCAGGATATAACACAGTGAGTACCAACACAATTATCATTATCTATAGATGATGAATGAATGAATATGGAGACATAACTATACTCTGTTCAAAATTTGTGTTCCATTTTCCTCTATCTACCTGTCTATTTCTATCTATCTCTATCTATCTATTTCTATCTATCTAAGCATAAGAGGTCAAAGGAACACAAGTTTTGAACAGACTATAGCTAACCAGTTTCTTCACCAGTTGGTATTAAAATGTAAATATTTTATCAGATATCTTAATTATATAATACAATAAGCAAATTTTTAAGTAACTAAGTAAATCCATGGATAATGTTATCCACTCATTGTTGTGCCAAGGGCTATAATGAACTGCACATTCTTCTAGTCATTATTGAAAAATATATATATACCGTTTATATGTAAGTCAAGTGGGCAAAGAGAAGGGCCAGTGTTTGATTGACTGATGATGTTTTTCTTGTTAATCTAAAGTGATGAGCTTCCACCAGTCAAGATTAGCCTTTATTACACTAACTTAGGAACTTACTAATGGGTTAATATAATATCCTACAAGTAATGGATATACCTGTAGCATTCTGTGATAAATCTATAGTAGGAAACCAAGGGAGACACGAGGCAAAACAACAACAACAGCAGCTGCCATGTACCAAGATGAATCCAGACGAGATAATGTGATGTTAAAAATATTGTTACTAGTTTAATATTAGTGTGTTATCTTGGTGAACCCTTATTGCTGTATATCTTCATGCTTCTAAACCAGAGTCATAGTATACAACCACAAGTCAGAATATTACACTTATATGGGACAGATGAAGTGTAGTTGGGTATACAGTATTCTTTTTTTGTTTATGTACTTCCTGTTATAGTCTGTTCAAAATTTGTGTTCCACTATAGCCTCTATCTATCTATCTATTTCTATCTGTCTATCTATCGCTATTTCTATCTATCTAACTATCTCTATTTATATATCTATCTATCTAAGCATAAGAGGCCAAAAGGAACAAAAGTTTTGAACATACTATAGTTATATATATATATATATGGATAGTCTAATTAGAACCTTTAATACATGTTATTATGCAGTATAGATAATATTCAATACACATATAGCATACCAGGTGTTAACTTAAGGGGAGAGTATACTTTTGATAAATTGGAGTGCCTTGATTCCTCCAAAGTATGCCAGGAAACAGACCCAGATGAAGAAAAATAATGGTACACTATCATGTTGCCTGGAATGGTTTGGAGGAATCTTTTGCTCCAAATTTACCACCCAAAACAATGTGCTATAACAAACTCCTTAAAGGCAAGACTCTCTCGTTAATTAATTCCTACAAACTCTGTCATGAAACACAGACTTCATTGTTACTTTCATGAGTGATGTGTTTCATGGCTTAGTTTGGAGGAATCAGGAACCTCCTCATTAACTTTCAAAAGACTCTCACATTAACTTCATCTGTCCTGAGTGGACTTGGATTTATGACTCATTGATTGTACCTTTCTACCATTTTCTACCTTATCCAACTTTCCCTTATAAAACACATATCAATTATGCTTTATAAATGCATACCATTAATTGCACTCTAGCAAGACTGAACAGAAAGTTTTATCACACTCCTATAATGACAAACAAACAATGTGACCATAATACTAGATGCTGTACATGGTGTTCTGGTGTGGATCACATTACAATGCAAGTTATTTTAGTGAAAATGAAACCTTTTCCCTGGCAAATGGTGCAGTTATGTTTAAGGACCCTGTGATTGTGTATGAGAATTGGGGGCTTCCAATTCCTCCTGACAATACTGTACCATGAAACACATTCCTTCCCTATACTGTAGGTGATGTTTCATGACAATATTTGAAGGACTATTTCACCCCAAAGTTTCTGACTACATCATAGGGTCTTGAAGAAAGTAGAGTGAAGTTCAAAGCAGTTATTAAGAAGGTAACTCTCTGATTTACTGTGGAGTAATTAAGTACTAAAGACTTGGAGTGGATTGCCTGTCCCCCTACTCCCACACCCCCTTAAAAAACAGAAATGGAAGCAATTGAATTTGGGATGATTTAACTTTTGTTGTTACCTTGGAATAATGATGACATTATTTCTTCTACAGTCAAAATAGAGTACCGGTAATCTTAAAATATTCCTAACATGTCATTACTAGTGTTTATCTTCAGCCTGTCTTTCCTCCTTATGAAATAAAAGTTTTTCCTCACATTTCTTGTTTCTGTATCTTAATCATATTTTAAGGCCTTATACTCTGGACATAACATAGGAATTAGTCCTAAACAAATATTCAACATTCACACTCACAGATCATAACAGACTGGAAATTTATTATCAGTAATAATATCAATTATGTACAATACATAAATTCCATGAAATTTTTTGCATTACTTTACTACAATATTTATAACAAAGCTAACTCATAATCTGTTGTTAAGGTGGTATTACACTTTTGGTACATTATTAGACAATCTTGATTCAACCAAAGTTATGCCAGGAAACAGAACCAGATTGATACAAAATAATGTTGGTCTGTTGCTTGGAATGTAGTTTGGAGGAATCAATGACTCCACATTTACCAACACTGTACCACCATCACCAATAATATCCACAACCAGGTACTGTAGTGTAGTGTGTAGATTTGATGACATGACTGACTGGATGTAATATATATACTGTATAATTATATACTATAGAATTACAATAACACATCTGGCATTTAACTATAGTATAATAAAAATAACACTTGGTTGTGAATATTTATCATCCAACAGACAAAACAGATTATGATGTACTGTACAAACGGCAACATAAATTCGCTTCATTTCCACCTACATTATGTGTGAGTTATAGTGTTGTTGTAACACAAATTGAATGCAGAAATGATGGATATATTTCTCATGTGATAAAGTACACATGTTGTTAAAATAAAAACTGGTTCAGAATGCAATTATCTGGTTATATGAGAAATATTAGAAATATTAAGTACATGAGATGGACACAAATTTATGCTGCCAGCTGTACAATAATATAATCCCAAAAGATATACAAAAAACAATTGTCAAGTCCTCTTTTGTGTGTGAGACAAATGTATACTGCTGGTGATGTGTCATTATTATAAAATTATATATAATATCTGAAAATATACTAAACATCTCACAAAACTAATATAAAATTATTTAAACCACAACCTCACTATTACCCCACTCATATATGGTTACCTTAAAGGGGGTGTGGGAATTGGGGGACAGGCTTAGGGGGGTTTTGGGGTGTGCGGGAGTAGGGGTCAGGCTTTGTTATTTAACATAGAATAAATTTAAACAGAAAAATTACAGTTTACCCAAATAATGAAACTTGACACATGTTGACTGTATTCATATGAAAGATGTTTGACAATGTAACTTTACATTTATAAAAAGGATTGAAACACATGACACATACTCTGTTATGATGTACACAAGAGTTGACTGTGTAAGAAGGTTAAGGGGAGAGTATACTTGTGGTACATTGGAGTGCCTTGATTCCTCCAAAGTATGCCAGGAAACAGACCCAGATGAAGAAAAATAATGGTATCCTGTTGCCTGGAATAGTTTGGAGGAATCATAATCTCCAAAAATTTCAAAACTATATCCTCCCTTAAATCAGTGTACAGTCGCCAGCATAAGTTCACTTCATTTCCACCTGTGTATATATTAGGTATAGTGATGTTGTAATACAAATTTTAATTCAGTGATGACAGATATACAATAGTTCTCATGTGGTAAATTACAAATGTTGTTGGAATAAAAACTGGTTCAGAATGTAACTATTTGGTCATATTAGCATTATTAAGAGGGTGTGGGAGGGAGTAGGGGACAGGCTTGGGTGGGGGGGGGTTTGAGGTGTGCGGGAATAGGTGGACAGGCTTAGGGAGGAGGGGTAGAAAGCCTGTCCCCCTACTTCTGCACCCCCCAACATGTCCCCCTACTCCCACTCACCCTTAAGGTCATGAGATGGACATGAACTTATGCTGTCGTCTGTACAATAATCACGAGGTGAGTGTTATTACGTAGTGTGACTTGGGCCAGCAACTGGACCGCCCTCATCATCAGACTCCAACTTCTTGGGCAGATCAGTAAAGAACTCGTAGCTGTTACGACACTTAGACGATTCCAGATTAAAGTCTCGGCGCCTTTTGCCACCCTGGGATAAAGAAAAGTACAATACTGTATTAATAAAACATAGAGAAATAATAATACATCTTCCTTTAACTACACCTGATGAACACCTCCAAATATTCACTACACTGTATTGTATTCTGTAAACACTGTTGCCAGACAAGTCAGAAGAATAAACCATGCTAAATTATAAACAATTTGATACAAATACTATCCTAGAATATTTGTCTTTCAATCATATATATACAGTATACAAAATTAAATCTGATTTGGTTATGAAACTGTAACCAATTACCACACCTTCTTTCTATGTTCCACACTGGTGTTATAAAGGTAGTCAATGTTCCAGAAGCGTACCACTTCATCCATGGCACAAGAGGCCAGAAGTTTACCATCACAGGACACAGACATATTCTCAACTCCAAAGTTTTTATGTTGTCCTACAACACCAACGAACCGATGCTGGTATAGATGTACTGCCCTAAAATATAATAAACATATTATTATTATACTTTTCTTGTACTCATTCTTAAGAATTATATTTGTTAGATGATAATACATGTAAAAGTTTATTGTTGAAGTTCCTTAGACTGTCTAGCTGAACAACAATATCTATACTGTAGTAATCTTTGAGAAACAGGGAATAGTCTTTGCTTTAATAAGAATCTATAATGTAATAATTGTTGACATGACATGTGTCTTTTTATACAAGACTCACTCGTACCTGATTATACCATCTTCACATCCGGTGAGTAACATACGGTCTGTGATGGGTACAACACAATGGATCTGATCAGGGTGTCCAGAGAACCGATCAATATGGAAACCAAACTCTCCCCACTTGAAGATGAAGAGTGTTCCTTCCCCAGAACCCACTGCCAGTCTTGTCTCATCACGTATCAAACTCATTGATGTCATTTCACTTCCATACAACTCAGACTGATGCACCAAGGGAAAAATAGTAGTATAAATAACAAAATGTGCACATTATTCCATTGATATCAGATGATTAAATTTGTCAGTAGTCTTTTAACTTGGTATATACTGAGGGTGTAGAGTACTGTATGTGTGAGGAAGGAGTCTGATGCAGGGAAGGACTTTCTAATGATACAAGGTTAAGGGTAATGGAGGCAATTCATTCTTGTCATCTCATCAGAAATAAAGTTATATTATTATTATCATTATTATTACCTTACACTGAGAACAAACACCAATCCCAACATATGGCATTACTGTAGATAAAATACATTACATAGTATTTGTATGAAGAGAAAGTAAAGTAAAAAAAATCCCCAAAGGAATGTGATATGATCTCCTTGATAATATTGAACCAACATACCTGAACCTCAAGTTGTCTAGATTTGAGGTTAAAGCCAGCAATGGATCCATCACTAACAGACACACCCAGAGTACTCTTGGCTTCATCAGCGACCATACACATTACAGTCTGTTCTCCACACTTGAAACTATTCAAAGACTTGGGCTTCCTCAGATCCCAAAGCTTCACCTGTTGGGATGGTTAATTAGACATGTAAGGTTTTTGGTATGCCACTATATACAGTATTTTAACAACATACATAAGAAATATCATTACCATACACACCAGTACAAAACTTCATCCATAATCTTCAATGAAAGGTTAAGGTGGGGTGGGAGTAGGGGACAGGCTTAGGGGGGTGCGGGAATAGAGGGACAGGCTTGGGGTGAGTAGAAAGCCTGTCCCCCTATTCCCGCACCCCCCCAAATCCCCGTATTCCCACACCCCCTAAGTTTTATCAAAGGTGTTTTGAATTGTTGCTACATACCGTGCCATCATCATCACCACTGGCAATAAGGTTTTGATCAATAGACAGGAAGCTGAAGATGGGAGCTTCATGTGCGTCACGGATGTGTCGTACAACAGCTGAATTCTGGATATCAACAATTGCCAATGATTTGTCCTTACTGATGGTGAAGATGTGTGATCCGTCTTCACTGTAACACACGGCTCGACACGACTTCTTGTGGTGTGAGAACCGAGTCACTTCTTCCACCTCCTCTCGACTGTACCGATAACTGTGGTATATAATAGACATGTAAGTGTTTTAGGCTTAACAAGGTAGTACAGCGTTCATAAATTTGGAGCCACTTATTCCTCCAAACTGTGCCAGGAAACAAAATAGTACATGTACTTTAGCATTTAGGTAAGGGTTTTGTTTACAGCATAATTTGAAGACATGAGTAGCTACAAGAAAATGTCCTCTTAACTCAATTACTTCAAAGATACTTCAGGTAAATCATATCCAAGGCACAAACCACCAAATCAGTTAAAACTACAATTACTGGTTAGAAATTGTATAAAATTATGATTGATCTTTTGAAGTACTTCATACAGTAGGCTTTATCTTTATCAACCATGGAGTTTGTATTTATTTTCATACAAGTGAAAATTTACAGACATAATTAACAGCCATAATTTCCATAACATAACAAAAATAAAGTACACATAGACAACAGGGAGATATGAGATTTGAGTGAGAAGGAAGAAGGGATGGAATATACAAAAATGTGGAAAGTAACTCACATCATAACTTCTCCATCCATAGTGGCAGCAGAGAGGAATTCCATTTCAGGATGGAAACAAAGATCTACAATACCACTGTCTGCTTTCAAGTCCGGTGGATGTTCTCTGTTGGCCTCAGGATTGGGTTTGACTCCAAATATCTCCTGTAGGGATATGTTGGCTTCCACTGAACTGGAGGAACTGTCACTCTGTGGAAATAGGTAAGGTACGGTACCATTTTAGAGAACACACATACACCTACATTTAGCCTGATTGTTTTTAATGCCCTTCCATTTGATTAATATTCTCCAAACAAAACCTTAACATACATTTGAACATGTTTTCCATCACCCACTGGCTGCAGACAAATCTTGGAGTCTGCAGTAATACAAAAAAAAAACTTCTTGGGGATAAAAAGTAGTACAGTATATAGCACAGTATTATTTTGTGCTCAAACTTAAGGTAACTTACCATCCAGTCACTTTCACTACTGTCATCATCATTATCCTCTTGATTGTCATCATCATCATCGTCATCGTCGTCATCATCATCGTCATCATCATCATCATCATTCATGTTTGGACTACCCTGTAAAAGTACAATACAAAGAAAAATACACAAGTTGTTAATATTTCAAAAATACTTTATATAAAAATGGCAACATTTCATCAACCAATTTGTTTTTCTGGTGTTTCCCTACTGTAGGTACGGTAAAAGAAACATATTGTCCACCTTGATGTGTGGGTATAGGCTATATTGTGTATTAATATAAAGGTTTACCATCGTTACACACACCAACACACCTCATTATCAATGGTGTCATCACCCGGGAGGTTCATGGCGTCGTCGTGGTCACTGTTACTGGCATCAAGGTCGTCGTCGTTCTCCTCGTCCACTACAGCAACATTAAAGATGCCACCAGGGGGAATCTCATCTCCGGAATCATCAGACTCCGGCGGCTCCTCCTGAGATAAGTTATTCAAATATAAAACACACACACACACTTTCACTTATGGGACCTCTATGATGTATTCAAGAAATTAGAGGTAAACGAGTCCTTCAAATATTGCCACGAAACACACACCTATATGGAAGGAGTTTGTTTCGTGGTATTGTCAGAAGAAAGGGAAAAGAAACGAACGATTTTGGTTGACATAAAGTGTGAAAATTGAGGACGCAGATAATCTCAATATTTACCAAGATGGTATAATGAGTTTCAAATTGAACATCTCATGGTTACAAAATAATGAGGATATCACTATATTTATGCACTATGGGAAATCAGAGGCAGTATAGTGAATAAAACACACATACACAATTAGCCTATAGTGACAAAAACACACATACACAATTTGCCATCACAATCTATCACGTGCCCATCATATTTCACCATATTACCCATCATTACTGTATTAATAACCATTGTATTATACTATATTACGTTATACATGATACAAACACCGTATTAATGACAACCAATAATAGATAATATTGAAGGACTTAAACCCAAACTAAAAAACGAACATTTATCACGTGCCCATCTTATTTCACCATAATACCCATCATTACTGTATTAATAACCATTGTATTATACTATATTAAGTTATAAATGATACAAACACTGTATTAATAACAACATAATACATTAATATCGATGGAAAACTTACAATATTGGGGATGAAAGAGCGCATCCTCATTCCTTTACCAACTCAACTCCTCCAGGCCATGTATTGTACTAAAGGGTTTGTTTACATCCAGCAGTCAGTGTTGCCAACTCTAATTCAACATAATTCCCCAGATTCAATATCAGAATTTCCCTTTTTTTACCTCAGCTTCTACATCAGCAGATGAATTTTCCTATTTATCTCCGCTTCCACATCAGATTTTTCCCTTTTTTACCTCAGCTTCCACATCAGGATTTTCCTTTTTACTTCAGCTTCTACATCAGAATTTTCCATTTTGTCTCAGTTTCCACATCAGAATTTTCCTAATTTCTCCATTTATCTCAGCTTCAACATCAGAATTTCCCATTTTGCATCACAAATTTCCTTTTTAATCTTAAGACAGTCGTCCTTTTACCATTTTTTTTTTTTATATTTCGTCTGGTAGAAATATTCCCATTTATCCCTGAACCATCTTTATATAATTTCCCCATTGGTTTCTCCAATTCCCCATGTCTAGGGAAAGTTTTGAAAAATTGGCAACATTGGTTTACATCCCTCACTCAGGACTCACGTGGCCACACACCAACAATATAATAATAATGATGAACAAATTAACTTCAAAATACAATATTATATTTATGGAAAATCATAATAATATCAATATAAAAAAATACATTATGATGTTTTATGCATACTGCTTTTTAAATTAATTTATGAGTGGAAATCATTCTATACTTTTTAATTTAGATATTATTAGGTATGAACTTAAAAAAAATACAAAGTAAGGCAAAACAACGTCTTATTTAATTCTCTCTTAATCTATTGTTTCTGAGATGATGCTTTTTAATTAATCTTATTCAGGTTAGGGCCATATTCAAGAACCTTTATTTATTTGTTGCATAATAAGATCGGTGTGGTTATAAATAAATTACGGTACAATCGATGGCTCTTCAGACAATTGACAGAGACGCGTAGTATCGTTACCACGCCATCATATGATAGTATACACCACGGATGTTCTTGAATATGGCACTTATGACTACACTATAGTGCACTTTTTTTTTTACATATGTACGGGCAGCATTTAATACGGGGGAGCGGGAGTAGGGGACAGGCTTGTGGGTGTGGAAATAGAGGGGGTTTAGTGGGGTTTTGGGGGGTGCGGGAGTAGGCTTCTGATTCCTCCTCACTATGCCTCGAAAATCGCTCCTTCCATATAGGTGGTGTTTCATAGCAATATTTGAAGGACTCATTAATTCACCTCCAATTTTCTGACTACATCACGTTAGAGTTTGGGCGCCCCTTCAGACCCAATCCAATCCCTTTCCTTTATTATTATTTTCCTTGCTTTCGTGTTTGTTGTCCCTCCTCTGTCTTCCTTTCCCTCCTGATCCAATGGCAAGAACAATAACAGAAATGTATTTGCTGTATATTGGTATCTGTTTTTGGTACATTTTTCTGTTTATTCCACTGTATTAACATTATATTTTGTTCTAGCCTATATATTACTGAAGTGAGCAAAACATTATTATCATTCTTCCTCCCAAGTAAACGTTAAATGATAAAGGAAAGAAAAGTAGAATAATTTGTCAACAATAATTCATTACAATACAGTAAATATATTATACAGTACTATGCTATAATGAGAGAAGGTCGATATAGAACATTGCAGAAACAAACAAATTATCAAAGTCATCTTGCTACAAAATATACAGAACAGTTTTGTACACTCCTGATACGAAATCCCTGACCAGAGACGAACGGCAGGCAACACACACACACACACACACACATACCCTACATTCAAACTCAGCCTCTATAGGTGTACTGGGTGGGGGGAAATGAACAATACCAGCAGGTGATTCGAAGCTTTCTGGTCCTCACACTCTGGTCAGAAATTATGTATCACGAGTGTATGTTAAAAATATTTGAGCACCCTTTGGCTAAGTAACAGATATGTATGTATGGTTATGTAGATTTGGTATTACTGCCTGAAGCTGGCTATAGTTACAGATCTGATAATAGGGTAAGGGTAATATAATACTCATATGTCCTGTAATATACCTTTCATATGTCCTGTAATATACCTTTCATATGTCCTGTAATATACCTTTCATGTGAGAGTGGGAACTGGTAACTCACACGATGCCGGATGTATACGATGGCAACGCTGAAGTGGTGAAAGCGGGAGTGGAGGTGACTGTACATGACTCCAGCCTTGTGTTCTACCACTTGTTATTGACTTTTACACAGACCATCAGATTCATAACATTGTGAACCACCACTATCATAATAATCAACAACAACAACAACAATAATAATAATAATAATAATAATAATAAGGGTGGTATTATTAAACTACTTCTTTGAGGAATTGTTCTCTTTGTAACTTAATTCCTATTATTTTGCAATGTGAATTTAGCATTGAAACATTTTTTTATTGAAGAGTAAGTTTAATAATACCATCCTCAATATATATAATCTCTACTGTAGTGCTATGCCCAAAACTAAAAAATGAAGATGTCCTAAAGTTGTAATGGTGTATAATACAGTAATTACAGTACATATAATCCTGTATAGTGGAATATTACTGTAGGTAAGGATTAGGTCTTAGTATCCTGGTGATTATATCCTGTGCATATGTAAGGTGTGATGAGGCCAGGACCACACGACATGATGGTGAGACTGATGCCACTTCTTGTTCAAACTCCTTCACTTCCCCAGCACTCACTCCACCAATAACATACACTAACATGGTCTGGGCGTCACGAGGCATTGGCTTACTTACACTTACAAACAATCTGCAAGTAAATTAACACTCAGTAATGGATATGAAGCCTAATATAAAATAAAATACAACTCTATCTCTATATTCAGAAGGTTTTGGTCAGGGAAAATCTTTATAGTAATACCTGTACCATATTTGTACAATCATATAACATGAAGCAAATTCCTACTACATGTATGGGATGACTTACCTGAACCCAGTCTTAATTAGATCCTTGAGGCCAGCAGATTTATACTCTAGGTCAGTAATCTCCCCTTGAGGTGGTGTGAGACAGTCCCGTACCAAACGTCTCAGTAAACCCTGATACTCGGCTGGTTGTACACTGGTGCCAGGCTCATGTACCTGTCTGGAGTCACACATATTATTGATACTAATGGTTGGAAATGTACAATTTACTTTATGCAAAATTCACTTTATGCGATCCCTTCAGGATCCTAACCTCGCATAAAAAAAGAGGAGAGTGTACTGTAGCTGTTTGTGCTTACCTGTAGTTAGTAAGGTGTTGTCTGGCTGTAGCGAGGGCGTGTAGTTGTTCAGCCACGGTCTGGGCAGTCTTCAATGCTGACACTTCATCTACTTCCTCACCAACTGTAACACAATATTACATACTGTACTGTACATACATACCTTCTGTAAGAGTGTTTAGTGGCTGTGACCAAACTGTACTTCACCTTCTCAATTATCTCACACATAAATAAAATGCCTTCACACTCACATTATACCTTTCATATATCAATAATGTATTACAGTATTATGTATCAGTAGTATTCTACAGTACAATATATGGCAACTTCTGGCCAAATACATAATAAATGTTGGTGTATCATCTCACCTAAATTGATGAGTGTATCCGACAGATTCTCCCTGTCTTCCACCAAGGCCTGAGAGAGAAGGTTAACCAGTGTGTATTCATCTCTCTGATTAAGGGCTTCAGGGCCACCAAGGGACACTGTATACACCATCAGGGACAACACTTCATCAAGGCTCACTCCATGCGATTTTCTGGTCTTGAGTATTTGAAAGATCTGTACGGGAGAAACATTGATGTCATAATTATACACAAGTAGAACATTAGGGCTGTTATTATACATTGCTTGTTTTGTACAGTATTATTTTCTGGTCTTGAGTATTTGAAAGATCTGTACGGGAGAAACATTGATGTCATAATTATACACAAGTAGAACATTAGGGCTGTAGGCAGGAGATCATTCTGCCCTGGGAGAACATCAACAACAACAACAACAACAACACACAATGAAGGTATAAAGAAAGGGTTAGCTGTACTGTACTATTCCTTTTCCTACCTGTGTAAATGGTGGAGTTTCATCTTGGTCACTGAAGGACTGAGTGATGCTTTTCTCTAGACTGAGTAGTTGGTCGAGGTGAGAGAATCTTGGGTCTGATAAACACTCCACTGCTGCCAACCCTTGCTAAAAGTCAGTAAGGGGGTGTGAGAATAGGGGGACAGGCTTGGGGGGTGCAGGAGTATGGGGACAGGCTTGGGGGTGGGTTAGGGGGTGCAGGAGTAGGGGGACAGACTTGGGGTTTTTTTTGGGGGTGCAGGATTAGAGGGACAGGCTTGGGGGGATTTTTTGGGGGACTGGTGGGGTGCGGAAATAAGGGGACAGGCTTTCTACCCACCCCAAGCCTGTCCCCCTACTTCCTGCACCCCCCAAACACCCCCCCCCAAGCCTGTCCCCCTATTCCCACACACCCTTAATATACTCATGAAAAATGTATACAAAAAACACCATATATAATAATAAAATATAAAAGAGGATCCTGAATTATCTCTGATTTTAAACAAATATAAACTTCAATGATCTTGCTGTAATAATAAATGAAAAGGGAAGAAAGATGAGAATTTCATAATAAACAATGATGTGCTTGTGTTTGATATATGACCAGTGTTCCAATAATATAAAAGTAAACACTAGTAAAACAAAAGTAAACAGTAAACACTAGAAAAACAAAAGTAAATAGTAAACACTAGTAAAAACCAAAGTAAACAAGTTACCTGAAGAATAGCAGCATTATCAGTGAAGGCATCGACATCAGAGGCAAACTGTTGTATATTATTTTTCAGTTTATCGACGGTTATTCTCCCTTTACCATCATCATCATCATCATCATCATCATCATCGCTGTCTTGTTTCTTTCTACACGTTGCCTCCAGCACCTGAAAAAAATAACAAGACCAGGTAAGAGTGGAATAGGCCTACCATTGTTTTTTTTCCCACATTTTAGACTTTAAATGAACCACATGACAAATAACCTGGTACGAGACACACACCATGGATGCATCAATGATACTTAGTACAGTTGATCTCAAGAATTCATACACATAGCATTGGTTGTTGTGTTTGAAAGAATTGGTGTGAGAGACAAGTGAGAGATATGTCTAGTTTGAAGGTATTGCTGATGGGGAGAGAGAGAGAGATAGATAGAGATAGAGAAATAGAGAGAGAAAGAGAGAGATAGAAAGAGATAGAGAGTGAGAGATAGAGAGAGAGAGTTATTGGTGTAAGATACATACATGTTTATTGATGAGTGTAAGAGTTTCCTTCTCTGATGCTGTGATGAGTGACTTCAACACTTGGTCAGCCTTCTGTTCTTCTTTTCCCTGTGGTGCCAGACATCCCGGCACTAGTGTCCACTCGGCTGATCTGACACACATTCACACCAAATGAGACAGGTACGGTAACAAATTAATGATAATACTGTACACATGACAATCCTACAGATTGATAAAAACACACAGTTGTCATACAAAAACATAGGCAGTAACAAATTAATGATAATACACACAGCAATCCTACAGAAACACACACACCAGCAATTGATAAAAACAGACACCAGCAATTGATAAAAACACACACACAGCAGTCATATAGAGAGATGACAAAAACAAAACAAAAAAACACACACACATAAAACTGTGTTGAGAACTCACGGGTGTACAGAGCAGAGTGGTGACATATTAACAGCCGAGTCAATCTGATGTCCTGGTAGTCGTGGCAGAAGGTCCAATATTCTACCCATCAGTGTACCTGTTGTTCCCCCGTGACTGGCCGCTCCAACAACGTCCAGACTGCGGTCAACCAACACCAGTGATACCTTGTTACTTGCTGTCTGTTGGAAGGAAGGGTTACATAACACACACATTCACACAAACAATCACCTACCTTTCTTCACAACGCACATACACATTCACAAAAATAATCACCTACTTGTACATCAATTATATCTCCACCCAATATATTTCTTCACAACACACATACACATTCATAAAAATAATCACCTACTTATACATCAATTATATTCTCCACCCAATATATTTCTTCACAACACACATACACATATACACATTCACAAAAATAATCACCTACTTGTACATCAATTATAATCTCCACCCAGTATATTTCTTCCTATCATAACATAACATAATACAGTATGATTATAGCAGCCATTTTAAAAACCTTGGTTAACACACCTTCCTTCTGAGTCTAGCTGGTGTAAAGGCATCAAGTTCAGTTCCAATGATGCGTGCCGTGTGTCCGAGGGTGTAGATTTCCTCCCGTGCATTCATACCCTGTAGGAGACTGTGGACACACGATACCAGCTGACGTATCAACACCCGTAAGTCGTGGGGTAAGTGACTGAACTCCACCTCTCCTGAAACCAATGTATATGATCACTACCTCTCCTGAAACCATTGTATATGATCACTACCTTATCCAAATAATCCAGGCCACAAAATGCCTGGAGTAGTTTGGAGGGTTCATAGAGCTCCAGAAAGGGCCCTCAAATGTTTTAAAACTACGAGTGTTAGACCTATAGATCAATACAGTACAGTAGATATATTATAAACTCCTAACCTAAGTTCTCCAATGACCGGACTTTATCAGTCTTGGCCATTGCTTGGTTTAGTTTGGTGAGTCGAGGAACATCAGACTGTAGGAGTGGCTGTAGTTTGGAGAAGAGTGGTGTGAAGAAGAGACTCTTTGAATACGGCACCACAACCAGAGGGAAGTATAGCACCTCCACAGTGTAATTCTGGAACCAAATATCAACACTGTTAATAGACCTCCATTCAATGTCCACAACTGTAAATCAACTGCATACACTTTCCTCCATATCTGTTTCACCAAGGGAGTAAATAAAAGTGTTGAATTCCATATATATATAAATATAAATAAAGTAAATGACTAGAATAAAGCGTACCATGTTTCCCATCCAGGTTAGAACATCTCTTTCCAGTTCAGCCAATAGTGTGTTTTCATCAGCATCTCTGCCACCATACCGAGCATAAGACAGAACAGATGGATGAGCACAGGATATCACCACACAGTATTGGAAACGTGAGGCTTGTACTATATCATGAAGGATGGTAGCTGTGGTGCCCAACACTGATTCACTCACAATGAAGACACCTTTTTGGTCACTCTCATTTCCACGCTGTTGGTTGAAAAGAAGCGAGTTGTTAATAGTCATACAATACCTTAACTCTTGTCAGTCTCACTCCCCACTAAGACCCGTAGTTTTAAAACATTTGAGGTCCCTTACTGGAGCTCTATGAACCCTCCAAATAATCCAGGCCACAAAATGCTTCAGTGTTTCTAATAGGGAATCTGTTGCCTGGAGTAGTTTGGAGGGTTCATAGAGCTCCAGTAAGGGACCTCAAATGTTTTAAAACTACGTGTGTAAGAATATTACCTTGACTTACAGTACATACTCTCTTCAGTCTCACTCACTAAGAATATATAACATAATTAACACAACAGAGTACACCTGTTGTCTGTTGGAATGAAATACAATACAGTACAGGTTCCCTAAAATGCTCTGTTACAATTAGCTAGAAGTGAGTTGTTAATAATTATTCAATAGAGTAGAGACAGCGAGTGATTCACCTCAAAAGAAGAGAATTCCTTAACATTCTTGGCTCCAGCTTGTGCCAGTCTGTCGAGGCCTCCACTCCAATGTAAACTCTCAGTGACGGCAACATCAAGGAACACTACAGCATTCTTCATCTTCTTACAGGCTTCACTCCACCAAGCCTCAGACACTACTCCTGCACTCACTCCCTCCATTATCACAACAACAACAACAACAACTGTATGGGATGGAAACATTATAGTCAAACCCACATAAACTGGCGAAGAAAAGACATAATATACCATAATAATAATAATAATACCATAATAAAGGTACACTCGTCATACATAATTTCTGGCAACACTGCTACATAATGGCAATAGTCTAGATAAATACCCAAGAATATTCAGTATTTATTGAAAGTGTATTATTACAGAATAACTGTGTTTTTGTCTAGGCTTGAGCAGTGTTACCACATTAGGTTTGGACCTAACCTGTACAAACTACTGTACCAGGATAACCAATGTAAACTATCATAAAGTGACTGGGGCAAATTCTCGGGACCTAGCCAAATGGGTATATAGAAAAGTGGTTTGTAATAGTGAAATATAAACACTGGTAATAGTAAAATTTTTGAAATCGAGTTGTGGCAACTTGTAAAAATATTTGCCAGGAGCTACTAACACTCATTTTAAAGTTAATTAACGTAATATATATTTATTTATATACTCATATATTTTTGTAGTTAGAACTTTTCAAAAAAATGGAGAACTCGGAAATATATATAATAAACAAAGTATTATATCACATCTTACCTATTATTATGGTGTTTTAATTGGTATTAAAGGTGTTCAATATGTTCATTCTATCTTTTTCCTCACATGTAAACAAACATAATAGTGACAGATGACGACCATGATGTAGACAACGTGACACATTTACAACGGCACACAAATATTCTAATAAAAACCGTCACGTTTGGTTATTTGTTCATAATTATAGTACAGGCACAATCATCTCATCTTTAAGAATTGAAATAATGGTAAATCTCTACCAATAGTCAAAGTTTAGGGAAAATTAAATTATCTAACTTATTACCCTATTTCTATATCCTGTCTCATAGGGTGACACTAGAGAGAACACTTAATAATAATTATTCATTTCACTTTTTCTTTTTGAGACTGATTGAGTTATTTGAGTATCATGCAGTGTCTGAACTAGACTATACTTACGGGGTTCACATTGGGCTTCATTCTAATTTTGACCTTTATTAGTTACTCATCAGTCCACCATGAGCAAGTACAGTTGGACACATGAATGGGTGGTACAGCCCAAGCCAAAGATGGTCAATTTCTCCAAATATCAAGTTTCTTATATATTAATTTAAAAATAAACCCTCCCTTCCCATAAGGACAGAGTCCACCTGGCCAGGCTGCATTGTGTCCACCACCCGGCCCTTCAGACATATCAGAAAAAGGCTTGGAGCCATTGTAGATACCTGTCCAGGATGTAACACAGCACCCCATACTATTAAACACATTATGGAAGACTGCAATATACACAACCATACTCACCAACACAACACCTCATTCTATTAAACACATTATTGAAGACTGCAATACACACAACGTACAATCACTGTGGGAAAGCCCGGTTCCAGCCATGGCCTTCCTCAGCTCAGGGCTGCTCGGCCAGACAGCCTGAGGAACTTCAACAACAACAATTAAGGTGCAAGTAGTGTTGGTAAATCTGGAGCAATTGATTCCTCCAAACTATTCCAAGCAACAGAACACCTTTAATTTTGTTCATCTGGTCCTGTTTCCTGGCATACTTTGGAGGAATCAAGGCACTCCAATGTAACCAAAGTAAATTACCACCTTAATTAATTAATTAACCGTTTCTTGGAAAGCACAAATGGTAACAATGAAAAACAATGGACAGTTGGAGAAGAGGGTGTCATTTTAATTGCCTTATTTTAGTCTCAGTAATATCAGGCTAAAATTAAACACAGTTGTGATTTTTTTTCTTTTATTAGTATCCACAGCTTCATTAATGTTTAACGCTTTCTGCGAAGAGAGAGCCTGTTCCTTCTGAGCCAACAAGCACGACGTGAGCCGCCCGTTGTATTCTTGAAGCGGATTCCCTTTCCAAGACCGCGGTGTTTGCGGCCGGCGGAAGTCTTGCCTCGGAGCTCACGGTGCTTGTGGGTGGAGTTACACATCCAGTTGAGGGAAGCATCACGACGGATGGCATTGTGACGGATGTCTACTGCTATGACTTCATAATATTTGTAGGTGGAGTCTTGAGCCACCCAGTAACTGTTAAGCATCAGTAGTCCTCCAAGACGACGACCAGCACGCTCCTACAAAATAGTATTGACTTGAATAATTGACAAACACAATGTGAAATTAACACTCTCCTACTAAATAGTATTGACTTTAATAATTGACAAACACAATGTGAAATTAACACTCTCCTACTAAATAGTATTGACTTTAATAATTGACAAACACAATGTGAAATTAACACTCTCCTACTAAATAGTATTGACTTTAATAATTGACAAACACAATGTGAAATTAACACTCTCCTACTAAATATTATTGACTTTAATAATTGACAAACACAATGTGAAATTAACACTCTCCTACTAAATAGTATTGACTTTAATAATTGACAAACACAATGTGAAATTAACACTCTCCTACTAAATAGTATTGACTTTAATAATTGACAAACACAATGTGAAATTAACACAACATAATTGATCAATTGATGATAATTATAATGTATCACAACCAAGGAAGATTATAATTAAGGGATGGGACAGTTTGGTAAAGTGATAACATTTAGCTAATAGTAGTTTTTTATAACAAACTACTCATTCATTTGTGGAAGCCAAAGAAAATCAAACAAACCTAATATTAAAGGCTATAGTCAAATCAGTGGAAGGTGTCCGTCCGTTCTGGGTGGGGTATGAACAGTTGGACACATGAATTGGTGGTACAGCCCAGTAGGTGAAAGATACTTGTCCCATTTGAATAACCAGTGTCTATTATTAGGTACTTGATTTTTATTACCATTCTCAATACTGACTTCTGTCCCTGATGTCTCCTATTTTGCATTAAAATTATACATTATAGTGAATTAACAAATACATTAAAGTTAGGTTAGGTTATCCCCCCCAAGCCTGTCCCCTTATTCCCACACACCCCTCAAGCCTGTCCCTCTACTCACACACACCCCCCAAGCATGTCCCCTTAACAAACATACAAACATACCACCTTGTACTAACCTCAGCTAGGGACTGTAGGTTACGTGTAGGTTTGAGTTCATTAATACCATGACTCTTGGGTTTGCCATAGGTACAACCCTTGGCCACGGGACGCTTCCTCCCACCGCGCCTCACACGGATACGGTAGATGACGAAACCTGTGTGTGTGTTGGGGGGAATATTAGGGGGTTTGAATTAGTCCATATATTGAAAGAAAACCCCAAGCTGGTCTCTCTATTCTCATCCCCCAAACTTGGCCTTATATCCCAGCCTTCGTGCCTTCTCTGGTCGTGTGCGCCTTGTACAGACATATACACACACACATACCTTGCTTGGCCTTATATCCCAGCCTTCATGCATTCTCTGGCCTTATACACACATACATACAAATAAATACACACCTTGCTTGGCCTTATATCCCAGCCTTAATGCATTCTCTGGCCTTATACACACATACATACAAATAAATACACACCTTGCTTGACCTTATAACCCAGCCTTCATACATTCTCTGGCCTTATACACACATACATACAAATAAATACACACCTTGCTTGGCCTTATACACACATACATACATACAAATAAATACACACATACCTTGCTTGGCCTTATACACACATACATACATACAAATAAATACACACACACCTTGCTTGGCCTTATATCCCAGCCTTCGTGCCTTCTCTGGTCGTGTTGGCCTTGGTGCTCGGTGTAGGGTGTTGAGTTGACGGAAGTGCCAAGACCTCAGACGCAACAAGTACCTCATTACATCACTCTGTTTCTTACGGTAAATCTCCTGCATGTATTTATACGCCCCCATCTTGGTGATGATCTGTATGTGTGTATGTACTCTTATTATTATTTTATTCATATATAATGTTTTTGATAAATTACCCTGTCCTAAGTTATTATTATTATTATTATTATTGTTTTTATTATTATTATTGTTATTATTATTTTACTCATATATAATGTTCTCAATAAATTACCCTGTCCTAAGTTGTTATTATTATTATTATTATTATTATTATTATTGTTATTATTATTATTTTTTTACTCATATATAATGTTTTGAATATAGAAAAAAAGTGTCTTAATTAAAATGGTGTATTTTGTGTATGTTAATATACAGTATAATATAGTGTTTAATATTGAGAGAAACCCTACAGAGTACTATCTATTACGTATTCAAGAACCTTAGTGCATACGATGGCTCCACAGGTAAACAATATAGCTATCGTACCCACACCATACCTAACTCATCGTACCGGCACCACACACCGTACATACTATACCTGAGACATCGTACCAACACCACACACCGTACATACGATACCTAAGCAATCGTACCAACACCATACACCGTACATACGATACCTAAGCCATCGTACCTACCAACACCAAGCCACATGGTAAACAAACACACCATAATCATTATCATATATTCTTTAATCCACTAATTACTAACCTTTACTTTATATTTATTACCATTATTTCATTACTGGAATGTCTAACATATTATTATCTAACATAACCAAACCTCATTCAAACCACAAATACACAAAATATCGAATAAAATACAAAATAAAAAAATAAATTATGCTTCTCACCTCACCGGGCCGTCAGCCAGGGGAAGAAGGAAGAGTTTACAGTGTTGCCAACTGGAATTTACAGAGTTGACAACTGGAATTTTCTTAAGACGCTAAACTTATACCTCCGAAAATGCGCTACAAATTCGCTATTTTTGATAAAGGTCCCACAAAACCTTCTGCCTGATTGTTATTTATTTTTTACTCTTTATTATGTCAGGACTCTGAAATAATTAAAAAAAAACAGAAATGAGAGACAAAACACAGAAAAGTAGCTGACAACTAAGAGCTATTAAATTGTTCTATAAAGTACCGAATCTAGCTCCAAAAGAGCTAGATTGGCAACTCTGGCCGAAGAAGCAATGTTGTCAATTTTTTATGAAGTATTTGTGGTTGAAAATACCTTAGATGTAGCCCCAAATTACCTAAGATTACCTTAGGTGATAATTTCGACATATTATTAACCCTTGAACACATTATATTTTTATGTTATTATAATAGTTTTTGACAGCAATGTATTTTTCTTTTACAATAATCCATGAAATTATGGAAGAATCGATAAAAATGACCTTAGATTGTCAACACTACTCTAAATAGCCACAAATTTACGCTAATCTAGGGTAATTTCCTTAACAATGAGAGCATTGCAGTGATGCCAACTCAACCCCACTAAATTTCCTTTATGACACAATAAATATAAAATTATGAAACAGCAGGAAGATACAGAAAAAAATAGCACAAGAAATAAATGACAGCAATACAAGATACACTCATAAATAGCACAAGAAATAAATTACAGCAATACAAGATACATTAATAAATGGAACAAGAAATAAATGACGCAGGAATAAAAAGATTTAGTTATGCTGGCAAGGTTTGAAAAACAACAACAACAACACTGCATTACAACGGCACACAAATATTCATAATAAAAACCGTATTATTTTTATTTCTGCTGGTTTGTTCCTTCCTTTATTTTCTGGTTCTTTATTATTCTTGTTTCTTAATCCATTTTCCTCTCCTTTCCCCGAATTATCTTCCAACAAGTTTGCATTATTGTCAATTTGGTCTTGGTGTGTGTGTGTGTGTGTGTGTGTGTGTGTTGATTGATAGTGCATAATTATGTTTGTCAAGCGAAAAGGATACCTCTGAAAGGGTCGGAGAGAGAGAGAGAGAGAGAGAGAGAGAGAAGGGAATTTAATACACGGATACATAGTTGAGAGAGAGAAAGAAAGAAATGGGAGGAGCTAGGGATTACATGGATAGCTCGCTCACACACACACACACAGAGTGAGAGAGAGAGAGAGAGAGAGAGAGAATTACACGGACACAGAGAGTGAGAGTGAGAGAGAGAGAGAGCAATATGGTTGAGTCGTGTGTTGTTTGTAAGAGGTCAACAGTGATCTCGTTCATGACCCAACATTAACTTGGTGTGTGTGTGTGTGTGGTTAATTGTAGTGATATAGTGATGTATGGTGTGGTGATGTCGTGATGTGTATGGTGAGATGTGATATAGTGATGTGATATAGTGATGTGAAGTATATGCTTATAATCTGATATGGTGAGATGTGATATAGTGATGTGGTGAAGTATATGCTTATATATATATATATATATATATATATATATATATTATAATCTGATATGGTGAGATGTGATATAGTAGGATCTGTTGGTCACACTCTAGTGGATTTGATGAGATCTGCCCACACACATGGATTAAAAATACATGAATGTGAGGTGTACTGCAACAGGAGGCTCTTTATTTTATTTTATTTTTCTCCACTGCTGTATAGACTGCCAGTACACGGGTGTATATTATCAGTGTAAACTTCCTCTCCCTTATGGTGCCTTCAGGGAGGGCTGGTCTCATGGAAGGTGCTGCCCCACTTGTAGCTCTTGTGGTAACGTGGACTTGGGCCCACAACACTGACTGTGTCACTGTGGTATCAAACACCTTTCCCCCAATGAGGCCCCCAGACTCCCTGGTCCAGTAAGCTGTGGTCTCATTTCCTTGGGATGTGCTTCAGTAGCCCAGCAGGCATATAGGGACAGCCCCCTCCTTTATTTTTTATTTTTTTTATTTTTTCACTGCGACCAGAGTGTACCAGCAGGGGTCTGTAGGGCAGCAGGACATTCTGCTCCGGGAGAACATCAACAACAACAACAACAACAATATAACCAAAACAAAGTGTGTGTGTGTGTGTGTGTGAGTGTGTGTTGTTTTCTAGTGAAGTGAGTAAAGGACAAACACTGACACTTGTTTTGTCTGAACCAAACCTCCAGGGACACACCACAAGGCTCTCATGACGCTGTGTGTGTGTGTGTGTGTCCTTGGTGCTATACACACACACACACACACACAATATGGTTAATTACACACACACACATAGGAGTAAAGCTATGAATTTAACACACAAGTTTAGAGGATACAATAATATATTATCCCTTTTTATTCCACCAACCTCTCTCTCTCTCTCTCTCTCTCTTTGTGTGTGAGTGTGTGTTCCCCCCCCTCTCTCTCTCTCTCTCTCTCTCTCTCACGTATATATAAAAATAAAGTGTTGGTGTCTCATGTGTCTATGATAAAGACAGTGCCGGAAATTAGGAAGCCTTATGGCCCTGACGTTTGGTGAATAATTATGTTTGGGTTAAAGTGTGTGTGTGTGTGTGTGTGTGTTACCCTTTACTGGCATAACTCATAACGCACACCATTATACATCCTCTGACACACATACACACACACACACACGTATAGTTACCTACTTACACACACACACACACAAATATCGAACTAACTTTAACTGCTTTCTCACACACACAGACACACACACACAAATATCGAACTAACTTTAACTGCTTTCTCTCACACACACACACACATACACACACAAATATCGAACTAACTTTAACTGCTTTCTTATACCTACCAACCTACACACACATACACACACACACACACACACACTTGATGGCAACCGTTGTGTGTAAGTGATAATAGTTAGGCTAAGAATAATGTATTGGGTGTTGGCAAGCATGTACTCATTTACTGCCAACACTATTATTATTATTATTATTATTATTATTATTATTATTATTGATGTACTCATTTACTGCCAACATATTATTATCATTATTATTATTATTATTATTATTATTATTATTATTATTGATGTACAGCCCATCCATTAGCGACCATTAGCTGTGACTCGCCAACTTGGACAAATTGACAATAAACCTTTTTAAAAGTAGTCACTATAGTCAGTGACTCAGTCTCAGACAGTCAGTCTGACTCTCAGACAGACAGTCACAGTGACAGTCTGACAGACTCAATGACTCAGGCTCAGTCACTCAGACTCAGTGAGTGTTGAGACGTTGTGGAGTGTAGACGTGTGTACCTTTTCTCTCCCACTCCCTTCACTCGTTCCCTCCACATACATACATACATACTTTACTTTTATATGCTACACAGGAGTGGATGTATATAAACAGCCTCTCCTAACTAACTAATTAATATCTACTGACTGAAGGGGTAAGTAAATAAAACTAACAAACCAAAAAGTGCATAATAATAAATAGTATCAATAATATCTGTGAAAAATAATGGCATATAATAATAATAATAATAATAATAATAATAATAATAATAATAATAATAATAATCAAAATAATGGTTCTTTTTTCTTCACAATGCATTATTTATTTTGGTATTAATTTTAAGGTAAATCTGGAGTAATTGATTCCTCCAAAGTATTATATCTGGAGTAACTGATTCCTATTTACCCTAATAATAATAATAATAATAATAATAATAATAATAATAATAATAATAATAATAATAATAATAATATATTTTTTTTTTCATAGTAAAAAGGTTTTTTTTTAATTTATAATTCTGGGTAACTCATTATTTTGTTTTGTCTTTTACTGTATATATATGTGTGTGTGTGTGTGTGTGTGTGTGTGTGTGTGAAAGATATATATGTGTGAGTATAATAAATTTATGTGTGTGTGTGTGTGTGCGTGTGTGTGAGTATATTATATGTATAAGAGAGAGAGACATTTGTGTGAGTATACAGTATATATGTGTGAGAGAGCGAGATATGTGTGAGTATATGTGTGTGAGAGAGAGCGAGACATGTGAGAGAGAGAGAGAGAGAGAGAGAGAGAAGGAGCAGCTAGAGAGATCCATCACTATAAGGTAAACATTGGAGGTATTTCTGTACACACACACACACACACACACCTGCTATCCTTGCCTGCTTCTCACTGCTTCCATCCCCACACCCCACACTCCTAACTCAGTGCTTACTTAAGGGGTGCGGGAGTAGGGGGAGTAGGGGACAGGCTTGGG
>JAWZYT010001975.1:127500-130000 GCA_034508575.1 Petrolisthes manimaculis
TATATATTATGTGAGTTATTCTGGCGTCTATAGTTAGGTTTGTTTACATACGGTACATTTCTGTGTTTATAATCACGCACTGTTTACATTTTCAACGGGGTGAGTCAGGAAGGAAACGAGTGTGTGTGTGTGTGTGTGTGTGGAGTGAAATGTGTGTGTGTGTGTTTTAGAAATATGAAGTAAGGAACGAATGTGTGTGTGTGTGTGTGTGTGTGTTCAAAAGATTTCAAGTGAGGGTAGTTGACTGACCCTCATCTCTCTCTCTCTCTCTCTCTCTCTCTCTCTCTCTCTCTCTCTCTCTCTCTCTCTCTCTCTCTCTGCCCGCATTCCTTCAGTCCATTCATTCATTCATTTATACATCATGAGAGAGAGAGAGAGAGAGAGAGAGAGAGATAGGGGGTGTGACAACGAGTGTGACAACAACTGAGAGAGAGAGAAAGAGAGAGAGAGAGATAGGGGGTGTGACAACAACTGAGAGAGAAAGAGAGAGAGAGAAAGAAAGAGAGAGACAGAGAATATGACAACAACAACAACACCAACTGGTATAAACATCAACAGCAATACAATCCCTCAACATGTGACTTAACACCAGTACACCACCACAAACTTATTTACACACACACACACACACACACTCTATGTGGCCCTGTGTCCTTGATATTTTTTTTATATAGTAGGATTGTTTATATTATTTGAGGGCTATTGCTGATTCCTCCAATTAATTAAACTAGCCTCTCCCAGGAAACCTAAATCCCAAATAACCTAAAATGGACTATTATGTGATTGTGGATGTATGAGAAAAAGTTGAGGCTTTTGATTTTCCCTGTTCATGCCACGAAACAAACTCCTTCCATATAGGCTAGGGGTGTGTTTGTGTGTGTGTGTGTGTGTGTGTGTGTGTGTGTTTCGTGGCCATCACATTACTACATCACAAGGGTTCCTCAAGGGGAGATCCGTTGGTCCGAAAGTCTTGTTATCCTAATTACAAATGGCTCGTCAAATTTGTGCAAGTGTATTAAATATACATTGGGGAGTGACCAGATTTATTCCCTTTTCCAGACATACAGACAGACAGGTTTTAATGGCCATCGTTGGCAACTGGTGGTTACCGAGAACGAAGGGATATAAAACAACAAGTCTTTGGCAACATAAATCAGTCTTCCCTGGGAGTTTGTGGAGGAGAGGTGCTGTGGCTCCATGTTTATTTATTTTTATTGTTATTATTTATATTGTCTATAGGAAATCATAAGGGATGGTTAAAAATTCTCCTGTTGGTGAATTATTGGAAGGTCTATGATTCTTCTTCCAAACTGTGCCAAGAAACAGATTCCCTATAAACAACTTGCAAATTATAAGTACCATTGAATTTTTTTTTTTTTTTTTTTTTTTTTTTTTTACCATTGCTGCTGTTTTCTGGCATATAGTTTGGAGGAAACAGAGGCCTCCAATTCACCAACATGAACACCTTCCCCTTATTTTAACCCTGTGATGTGATGTATATGTAGTGAGAAATTTGGAGATACACGATGAGTCCTTCAAACATTGCCACGAAACACACACACACACACACACACACACACACACAAACACACACACACACACACACACACACAAACACACACACACACACACAAACACACACACACACACACACACACACACACACACACACACACCTAGGCTATATGGAAGGCATTTGTTTCGTGGCATAGTCAGGAGGAATCAGAAGTCTCCAATTCTCATACACGATCATATTTTTGGGTTCTTAGGCTAATAATGGTTTGTTTACATTTTTGTTTAGCAATAATGTAAACAAACAAATAACAAACAAATAAATTATAGGATTTTCCAAGTTAATGACACTTGACAGACAGGATGTGATAGAAACATTTTTTTGTCAACTGTGTTTTTTTTTTTTTTTTTTTTTTTTTTTTTTTTTTTTTTTTTTTTTTAGTGTCTCCTGTGTGTGTTAGTGTGTCTCCTTGTTCGTGTGTATGTGTGTGTGCGTGTTTGTGTGTCTCCTTGTTTGTGTGTGTTAGTGTATGTGTGTCCTTGTGTGTGTGTGTTTGTGCATGCGCGTCAGTGTATGTGTTTTTGTGTGTGTTAGTGTGTCTCCTTGTGTGTGTGTGTGTGTATGTTAGTGTGTGCCAGTAAAAACAACCAAAATGTGTGTGTATGCATGATTGTATATATGTATGTATGTATGTATGTTTCCTCCCCTCCCCTCCTATACACATTCCCTACAGAAAAGTCTATGGAAGTTACACGTAATATTTCGTGACTGGTATACAGACATACACACGCAGGTTATTATCATACTCTGTCTTTACATCTGTGAGTATGAAAAATGTATGTATGTATATATGTATGTGTGTATGGTATGATATTGTATTTATTGATTTGTGTTAAGTATTAATAACCAATGTATGTATGTATGTATGTATGTATTCAGTGGGTATGATTTCACTGCCTTTATTACACACACACACACACACACACA
>JAWZYT010001975.1:135000-142500 GCA_034508575.1 Petrolisthes manimaculis
GGGGTGTTAAGGGGTTGCAGGAATAAGGGACAGACTTTGTACCCCCTCACCAAGCCTGTCCCCTAATCCCACACCCCATTAAGGGGGAGTGGGAGTAGGGGACAGGCTTGGGGGGGGTTTGGGTGGTGTGGGAGTAGGGGATAGGCTTTTTACTCCCCCCCCCCCAAGCCTGTCCCCTAATCCCACACCCCTTTAAAAATATCACCATTTAATTAGAGTGTTTTAAAATACTTTCCTCTGTCTTACGGTTCCTTTGATAACTCACGGAGAGGTTGTAGTAGAAAAAAATGGGCCTTAATTCTGTATACATGCTAAATAATAATAATATAGGCCTATTTGCAAACCTTAGAATATTGTACAGTCACGAGGTGTAATAAGTAGACAGGTTAAGCTTGGGTTGAAGTTTTAAATTCTCCAAACTACTCCAGGCAACCTGATTCCCTATTCGAAACACTGAAGCGTTTTGTGGCCTGGATTATTTGGAGGGTTCATAGAGCTCCAGTAAAGGCCCTCAAATGTTTTAAAACTACGGATGTAAAATTGTAATAGTGTTAATTTTTTTTATAGTGCATATGATTATATATTTATTGTTGTTTCTTAGGTAATCCAAGCATACCTGATTACTTATTTGTGCTTCTGACTGAATGTACGTAGCTTTTGTATAATTATGATGCCTTTAGAAATAGCTTAAATTCCAGGCCACGTATATACTCTCTCTATTGTATGAGGCTTATAGAAATAGCTTTAATCGAGGGTTACTATACTCTCTCTCGTTTTATATGAGGCTTTAGAAATAGCTTTAATTGACGGTCACTATAGGATATAATTCTCTTTCTTTCTCTGATTTTAAAATCGTATACATTAGAAGCATCATTGATATATCTATATGGTGTCTTAACAATATATATATATATATATACATATGAAACGACTTTAACCTCATATTTGCTTAAATAATCATATTGATGAAAAAATAAAATAACAACTTTCAGAATATACGTGTTAATTGATTCTTTCTTAAGTTTCTTTTCTCCTATTATTATTATCTGTCACAATATATTGGATTTAGTGAAGTGCAATGAACTTATTTTACGAACTCTGTTAATTATGGTGTATTAATTAAAAAGGTGACCACAGCCTTTCAAAGCAATGCTATAATGCAAATATTATAATTATACGAATATATTAGGCTTAAGGTGTGCTGAGCTATATAGGCCTATAAGCTGTTATATATATATGTTTATAATAATTATATCCATGCCTGCCTCGACTGCCAAATAAACAGATGAGATTGTATTAAAGTTTTATTATTATTATTATATCCTCCAATACCAGTCATAAAATACATTAATAATAAGAAGGAGTAGGGGACAGGCTTGGGGGGGGGGGGAGTAGGGGACAGGCTTGGGGACAGGCTTGGGGAGGTGCGAGAATAGGGGGACAGGATTGGGGTGAGTAGGAAGCCTGTCCCTTATTCCCGCACACACATTTATTTATTAATCTGTGGGATTTTGTTTGGTTCTACACAAGTGGCAACACTGCTGGCAACACTGACTCAGCAGTGACAGTACCTCAAATTCAGTGCTCTCATTGTTAAGGTAATTACTCTAGATTAGCGTAATATGGGGCTATTTAAAGTATTTTGACAATCTAAGTTAATTTTTATCGAATTTTCTGTTAATTTAATGGATTGTCGTAAAAGAAAATTCATTGCTGTAAAAAAACTATTATAATTACAAACAAATATCGTGTGTCAAGGGTTAAGAATATGTTGAAATGGTCACCTATAGTTCAGGATCTAAGGAAATTTGGCTCCATCTAAGGTAATACCACAAATACTTCATGACAACTCTGCTCAAATAATAATAATAAAGCCTCAAATTCCTCAAATAGTGAGTCAGTGTTTACAAGACAGTGGTAAGAGTAGGGTGTGTGTTGTCAGTGCTCCTGTACATTATCCACTGAGGTGAGTTTAATATCAATTTATAACATTTATTTTATCTTAGTAACCTCAGGGAAGGTTTAGTATTATGTCTATCATCACCAGTTACCATAATATTAATAGATAAACATTGAAATAATAGGTATGTTTGCTAAAATAAATAAAAGGGAGTGAACAAACACACACACACACAGACAAAAAAAACAAAACAATAATATTAATAGATAAACATTAAATAGATAGGCATGATAGCTAAAGATTTCCAGACACACACACACACACACACACAGACAAAATAAATAGGCAGGGTAGCTAAATAAATAGATAAATAAAAGGGAATTAACTGACACACACACGTACACACAGACAAAAAAACAAAACAATAATATTAATAGATAAACATTAAATAAATAGGCGTGTTAGCTAAAATTTTCCAGACACACACACACAGAAAAATAAATAGATAAATAAAAGGGAATTAACACACACACACACACAAATACACACACATACACACAGAGAGACACACAGGCAGACAAAATGTTAGTGACGCAAGAAGAGAGAGTATTTAACATTGAATACTAGTTTTTTTTAATAGTACTTTGACCTCTATTACTACTATTATTATTATTCATTGTTACTGTATGTATGTGTGTTTAAACTGATGTATATTATTTATTAACTAACTAACTATATCATATTCCCCCCCCTCCTAAATTTAACCCCAGGGAGATGAAACCTATATATTTATTTATTTTTATTCTGTAAGTCCATTTTTTTTTTAAATATAATCTTAGGAAATTTGATTGGGAAAAAATTTGATGCTGTATGTATGTCCCAAATATTCTTTTTTATAATCTTAAGAAATTGAATTAGGAAAAACTGGGATGTTTTGTAACATATTATTTTTTCTCTATAATCTTGGGAAATTGGGGAAAAAATGGGATGCAGTATGACCTAAATATTTCCCCCCTAGCTAGTCTCAGGAAATTGGGAAATTGGGAGGAGATTGGGAACATAAATTATAATAAAATGTACAGTACGGTAGTTAAAGAGAGTGTATACTTGTGGTACATTGGAGTGCCTTGATTCCTCCAAAGTATGCCAGGAAACAGACCCAGATGAAGAAATATAATGTTATCCTGTTGCCTGGAATAGTTTGGAGGAATCATTATCTGCAAAAATGTCCAAACTATACCCTCCCCTTAAAAATACTAAGCGAGTTTGGAGTGTGAAGATATAGATAGTTATAAAGATAGATAGAAATAACGATAGATAGACAGATAGAAATAGCTTGATAGATAGAGGCTAGTGGAACACAAGTTTTGAACAGACTATAGTTCTTAGGGAATTATCTAACTACAGTATATTACATTTTGTCATAGTACAGTACAGTACAGTACATTCAAAGAGTAAATGTTTTCCCAAATTGAGTATTCCCAGGTACTGTATATAATTTACCAGATTAAGGATTTCCATATACCGGTACTGTACTAAGAGAGGATTCTCAGTACTGTATATCAGTTCCTCAAATAAAGGATTCTTAGTCTGGTATCCTATTAGACTAGGCCTATTCCAAATTAAACAATTTCCTAAAAGTAAGAAAGGATTTCCAGTTCAAGGATTTTCCAAATAAGAGATTTACAGTTTGACATTTTCTTAAATAGATGATTACCTGTTAAGAATATTTTTAAAAGGATGGTTCCCAGTTAGCTTTACAATTCCCAAAATAGGCATTCTAATATATTAATTCTGTTAAGACTACAGTGACTCAACCTGTGCCGAATTTTCAGACTGAGGTGAATGTACTGTACTATAGTCTGTTCAAAACTTGTGTTCCTTTTGGCCTCTTATGCTTAGATAGATAGAAATAGATAGATAGACATATAAGAGATAAATAGAAATAGAGACAGATAGAGATAGATAGAAATAGATATAGATAGAAATAGAGACAAATAGATAGAGGAAAATGGAACACAAGTTTTGAACAGACTTTAGGACCTATACGAGACATAGAAATTGAGTACTGTATATAAGTCACATAGCGGTAACCTACTAAGGAAGCTCTCTTGGCTATCCCGTTTTACCTATAGCTAGCATTCCTGAGTGTGTGTTGCTATAAGAGGTGAAGATGTGTTTGTGTGTGTGTGTGTGTACCAGTGATGTGTGGAGAGAGAGAGAGAGAAAGAGAGTATATCAATGGTGTGTTTGAGGATGCGTATGTATGTGTGTGTGTGTATGTGTAGAGAGAGAGAGAGAAAGAGAAAGAGAGTATACCAATGGTGTGTTTGAGGATGCGTATGTGTGTGTGTGTGTGTGATCGTAAGGGAAGTGGGAATGGGAAGGAATTCAAGAAAAATATAGAAATAAGTAAAGTTAGGAGGAGTCAGGAAGGAAAGGCAAGTGAATATAATATTATAACTAATGGTAGAAATAGAATAATATGATTTTTTTTTCTCATCAATATTTAAGGTATTTGTATCATGATGTGCTACGGTTTTGTATAACTGTGTGTGTGTATGTGTGTATGTGTTTGATGATGTACTGTTATGTAATGTACTGTACGTCAATAGAAAACTGTAAAGCGACTCTTGGCATCCTAACCTTTGGAAAGTGGTCGCGTGTGTGTGTGTGTGTTTATTTTTATTCATTCTCGCATTTCGTGTCACCTGTTTGATTAAAGTTGATTAGGCTATAAGCGAATTGGCCTATTTAGTTAGTTATATAGTGGACTTAAGGACCCTGTGATCGTGTATTGGAATTGGAGGCTTCTGAGACAGGCAGTGTTCATGAACTCGATAAATACACACGCTTTATACACCTAATAATCTCGAGTCTATGAACATCGCGTGCCTCGGTGAAGCAAGTGAGGCGACGACACGACTTTTGCCCCAGACTGTACATAAGATGACGTAAATGTATGCCGCCGGCTGTACGTATATATGTCCTTAAAATTGATTACCCACCTGCACCCTCAAAGAGTAGCCTATAGTGGCTCACCTTCATGACTTCTGATAAAAGTAGAACACAACATTTGAATATCCAGGTGTGTGTGTGTGTGTGTGTGGTATGATTAGATCTAGGTAGGGGTGTAATAATTATAAGTGGTGTATTTATGAAGCTGTAGCCAAAGGATGATCGTATACATTTACGAAATTATGCATTTGTGATTGAATTAGGAGTGTGTGTGTGTGTGTGTGTGTGTGTGTATGTGAGTGAGTGTGTGAGTGAGTGTGTGTGTGTGTGTGTGTGAGTGTGTGTGTGTGTGTGTGTGTGTGTGTATAAGTAACAACACCATATGAGGAGTTTATTGACCACTTATCTTTTGCTTCTTCGTTTTTTTTTTTTTTTTTTTTTTTTGACCAGAAGAAACATTGCCACTTTTTAAATATGGTATTCATTATTCGTCCTGTAGAAATACTATTGTGTGTTCAAAACTTGTGTTCCGCTGGCCTCTTATGCTTAGATAGATAGAAATAGATAAATAGATAGATAGATAGATAGAAATAGACAGATACAGATAGATAGAAAGATATAGATAGAAATAGAGACAGATAGAAATAGATATAGATATAAATAGAGACAGATATATAGAGGAAAATGGAACACAAGTTTTGAACAGACTATAACTCGTATTTCAAAGAGACTGATCGATCTTTATCACGCAAGGTAGGGAGTGTCATTGATCTCGTATTAATTAAGAGAGTAATTAATTCACTTTTGTTACATTGGAGTGCCTTGATTCCTCCAAAATATGACAGGAAACAAGACCAAATGAACATAAATACTGGTGTTCTGTTGCTTGGAATAGTTTGGAGGATTCAGTTGCTCCAGATTTACCAACACAGTACTTCCCCCTTAATTAAACCAGTCAAATATGTGTGAAAATGATATCGTGAGTGAGAGAAGTAAAGATTTTTCTATCATTGAAAGATATGAAATCATTATCTGACTTAGGTATGGGAGAGATAAAGAGAGAGAGAGAGATGAAGATAGTATATATTTAATTAAACCAGTCGATCAAGTCTTGTGTGAAAAATAATGATACCGTGTGTGAGAGTTTTAAATATTTTTCTCTATAGGCCTAATTATATACTTTCCATAAATATATGTTTAGCCTATATACCGTGTGAGAATTCAATTTTTTATTTTTACCATTGCCAGATATAATAAATTAACCTCTAAACTTAAAAAAATAACCTCTAAACTTATAAATTAACCTCTAAACTTATAAATTGACCTCTAAACTTATAAATTAACCTCTAAACTTATAAATTAACCTCTAAACTTGGTAACCCTGCTTATCTTACACGTCATATCCTTCTGAATATAATTAATTATCTATTCATACATACAAGTGGTGACTCAGTACTAGTCAGTAGTTAACAACACCTGTATCGTGTTTGAAAATTGAAGGCTTCTGATTCCTCCTGACCATGCCACGAAACAAGCTCCTTCCCTATAGGTGTGTGTGTTTCGTGGCCATATTTGAAGGACTCGTTTATCTCCAAATTCCTGACTACATCACAGGGTCCCTTAATTAACAACACCTGTAACAAAACTCCCAATGGAGAAATAAATATATAAATAAAACTTCCAATATCGTGTAGGGTCCATCAAAGAACATCAATTATATCATATTTCCCATCAAAGAAATATATATGTGGCTTCGAGGATATGAATAGAAGTTAGCCTAATTAGAATAGGCCTATGAGAATATGACTATTTTTAAGGGATCGTTTTGAGGCCTGGCTGGCTGGCTGGTGGCTTTTGATTCCTCCTAAATAAGTTACGTAGTATACGACTTACACCCGTAGTTGAAAAAAAAATTGAGGGCCCTTGAGAGAGAGAGAGAGAGAGAGAGAGGTTGGAGTGGATTGATAAGACGGTATAATGATATTTAGAACGTGGCAATATTATTATCCTTTATAATATTCGTGTGTGTGTGTGTATGTGTGTGACAGAGAATACCTAATTAATGATTGGTAGGGTAGGGTATTGTGTGTTAGAGAGGCTAGGGTAGGCAGGGATAGGATAGGCTAGGCTAAGGTAGAAAACGGTTGGTGGGTAGCCTAGTGTGATAAAGAGAGTTTCATAGCTGGATTCCGGTCTCTCCTTTCTCTCTCTCTCTCTCTATCTATCTCCCTCTCTCTCGCTCTCTCAATAATTAAAAGTGATATACTGTAGCTTAAGATTGATTGCAGATTAATTTGTGACGTGTGTGAATAGTGTTGTAATTGATATGAATAAATGTTTGTCAAGAAAATGTTAGATAAGGAGAAACGCACCTGTAGCCTAGTCAACTTCACCTCATAATTTTTTGATACAGTTTGACTATTATATGATTTGCCTTGAGTTCCTTTCTTAACTTTCTTTCATAACTTACTTCCTTCCACCACCACACACACACACACACACACACCACAGTTACCATACAAACATACTGCCCTCATCACCACAACACACACACACACACATACACCACACAAACATACTGCCCTCATCACCACAACACAACAAACACACACACTTACACACACACACACATACACATTGTA
>JAWZYT010001975.1:147500-171627 GCA_034508575.1 Petrolisthes manimaculis
TATAGAGTACATGTGTTTCTCGTATATTAGGTATAAGCTCGTTCGTAGTTGTGTTGTGTTGTGTTGTGTGAAGTGTGTGTTGTGTTGTGTTGGATGGAGTATGTGTGTGTTGTGTTGTGTTGTGTTGTGTGGAGTAGGCTATGTGGTGTGTTGTATAGTGTGGAGTAGGCTATGTGTTGTGTTGTGTACTGTGGAGTAGGCTGTGTGTTGTGTTGTGTGGAGTGTTGTGTTGTATAGTGTGGAGTAGGCTATGTGTTGTGGTGTGTTGTGTGTTGTGTTGTGTTATGTTTACACTACTGCAACACAATTCCTTCTTTGATTAGGTCATTTTTTTAGTTTTTAGTGTATTTCTGTATTTTTTTCACAGTTCGTTCATTTCTAATATATAGATTAGTTCCTAAAGTATATTTATGTGTGTTTTTATTCATTATTACATATATGTATTAATGTGGAAAGATGCCTCCATATTTTCTCAGCATTTTCTACATTTTATTTTAATTTGTAAAGTTTGTACAGTATTTTTCCCCCATTTACAGGTTTTAGAGTCATTTTTCTTTCTAGTTTTTATATAATATGATGTGATGCTTCTACATTTTCTTGCACTAAACTGGTTCTCCCCAGCGTAGGACATAGATGATAGAGAAACCAGACAGAGGAACAGTAATCTCTCTCTCTCTCTCTCTCTCTCTCTCACACACACACACACACCAACACACACAGACCTTGGGTGTTGCCTGCTTGTTTCTGAGTTCCTGATAATGCAGAAAATTGTGTAGTGAATTTTTACAACAAACCCAAGTGTATATTTATAAAACCACAGAGATATGCATGTCCTCGTATCTGTATTGTGTGTGTGCGTGTGTGTGTGTGTGTGTGTGTGTGTGTGTGTGTGTGTGTGTGTATTGGCAAGAATGACAGTGACGTGTTTTTTTTTGTGTTTTTTTAACCACTTGCATGAAACGAAGTTGACTATTTATCCATTTGTGTACAGTCACCCTGTGTTGTGTGTCTGTGTGTATATCTATCAGTGCGTGTGTATGTCTGTCAGTGTGTGTGTGTGTGTGTCTGCCATTGTTTAAAAATACACACCTTGGGATACATGTAATCTTACTAAAATAATTTTTCGTCAACCCAAAATATATATAATATTTTGAAATGTTAAACAATGCCACTTTCACCTACTGTTACCCCCCCCACTCCCCCCACCTCCCCCTCCCCCACCCCACCCCACCCCCCAACACCAAGGCCTAAATTGACCACTCACTGTTTACCCAGAACCAATGTGTGTGTGTGTGTGTGTGTGTGTGTATGTGTGTGTGTGTGTGTATTGGCAAGCAAGAGTGTGTGTGTGTGTGTATGTGTGTGTTGACAAGAAAGAGTGACGGGCGAGTGAGCGTGTGTATGTGTGTGTGTGTGTGTGTTGGCAGGAAAGAGTGACGTGTGTGTGTGTGTGTGTGTGTATGTGTGTTGGCAAGAGTAGCAAGCGAGTGTGTGCATGTGTGTGTGTGTTGGCAAGAGGGGCAAGAGAGAGTGACATGCAAGAGTGACATACAAGCGAGAGAGTGTGTGTGTGTTTGTGTGTGACATTTCGTGCGTAACAACAACGACGTGACCAGATAAATTACGCAACTCAAACCAACTAACCTTACCTGTAACCAATCAATCAACCAACCAATCAATTAAAAAAAAGGAAAAAAATTAGGCCCTACAATATAAAACCCGGAAAGTCGAGCACTGCTAAACCTTAAACACACATACACACACACATGTATATTTTCAGTCTCTGACTGCTATGTAAATAAACCGTTAATTATTATTATTATTATTATTATTATTATTATACACATACAAAAAAACATTTGAATACATACATACATACATACATAAAAACATTTGAATACATACATACATACAAACAAACAAACACGTGTACTTAACTAAACAAAAAATCAAAACAAAGGTGTATTGACTTAAGGAGAAACGGAAGTAAGAAGGAAGTGAAGTGGAGGTGGAGGAGGAGGGTTGGGGGCATGGAGGTATAAAGTGTGGAGGAGGGTTGGGGGTCACAGTATCAAACAGTCAGTATATATATAAACATTGGAAAGACGTGTACCTACTCAGTGTCCAAGAGTAAGTGGAAGGGGAAGCATGTCAAGTGTCGTTGTTATTGTTGTGGTGTAAAGGTCTCATCAGTGACTCGAACTCTTTCTCCCATACGACAAAGATACAGTGAGGATATTTAAGGGACCCTGTTGTGATGTAGTCAGAAAATTGGAGGTAAATGAGTCCTTCAGATATGGTCACGAAACACACACACACACACACACACACAACAGTAGTTTTTGAGTAACTACACATAATGAGTTCAGTGATATTTTACTTTCTGAAGAGACTTTTACTTTTACTTTCTAACCTCTCTCTCTCTCTCTCTCTCTCTCTCTCTCTCTCTCTCTCTCTCTCTCTCTCTCTCAATTTGTTTATTTATGTATTTGCTTATGTATATCTATGTGTATTTATCGAGTACAAAATCTATGTATGTGTGTGTGTGTGTGTGTGTATATTTTGAGGTTGGATACAGGCATAATATAAATTGTTTATTAAATAAATGTCAGGAGAAATGAATCACACTTTCACTTATACTCTTAAAACCCAGATCCACTTTCACTCTATACACACACACACACACACACACACACTACAGGTATCTCTCATTTACTTTACACCCACTCACTTAAACACACACACACACACACACACACACTCCTCAAATTACGTCACCTAATAATTATCAAATTTCTCTTACATGTTATTTAATTCCACGTCACCTGAAACTCGTATAATTTTAGTTAATCACATGTGTTTTTCTGTGTGTGTGTGTGTTCTCGGTGTCTGTTTATATGTTTGTCTGTGTTTTCGGTGTCTGTTTATATGTTTGTGTGTGTTTTCTGTGTCTGTTTATATGTGTGTGAGGGTGATTGTGTGTATGTGTGTGTGTGTGTGTTGTACAGGTGTTCTCTGGGATGACTGCAGGTGTACGGTAACGTTGTAGATATTTGACACATACCAAAACATACAAACAAAAGCAACAACAACAACAACACATATTTACAAACATACACCAAAATACTTCTGTCACCTCACCTTCCTTCCTCTCCTCTCCCCCCTACCATCTTCATCACAGCCTTGACCCTTACAACCCTCTTATTCACGTCTGTCCTTCCATTCCTATACCCTCCCTCACTCCCTACACTCCCATCCTACACTCCCTACCCTCCCATCCTACACTCCCTACCCTCACTCACTCCCTCCAAACATCTTCCTCACGTCTGTCTACACCTCCCTACCATCCCTCTCTCTCTCTCTCACACACACACACACACTTTTTATCACTCCCAAAATCATTCTCACGCATATCCATACCTCCTTCCCTCTCTTTCTCTCTCTCTCTCTCTCTCTCTCTCTCTCTCTCTCTCTCTCTCTCTCTCTCTCTCTCTCTCTCTCTCTCTCTCTCTCTCTCTCTCTCTCTCTCTCTCTCTCTCTCTCTCACACACACACACACACACACACACACACACACACACACACACACACACATATTCTTCCCTCACACCCGCATTCCTCACACATTGAATCAGGCAAGTAAAGTCAGTCAACCATTTTATCAGTAGCTTATAAATACTTCTCGGATTTGTTTTGTTTTAATGTGTGTGTGTGTGTGTGTAAAATATATATAGTTAGTGTAGCCTGTGTGTGTGTGTGTGTGTGTGTGTGTGTGTGTGTGTGTGTGAACCATACCTCCTAAAAAAGTAATATTACCGTTAACTGACCCATAGCTATGAACCTGTCCTCCCCTATCTCTCTCTTTTCTCTCTCTCTTTTCTCTCTCTCTTTTCTCTCTCTCTCTCTCTCAACTGATTACCAATGGACTTTTCCAAAATAATTACAATACAATTTTTATATCTATGAACACATATATATAATCATCTCATTTTTTTCCACATTATTTAAAACAAATACAATATATTTTTTTTATCTGAGTTCATCCCCATCTCTTTTTATCCTCCCCATATTATTTAAAACAAATGCAATACATTAATATATCTAACTATATCTTTAATACACATATTTAATTATTTCCTCATTATTTATAACAATTACAATATCGTACTGTAATATTAATCTTTATTACACATATTTAATAATTTCTCCATTATTTATAACAATTACAATACATTAATATAACAATCTGTATTCATATTTAATCATTTACATTTTTTCCCTTTTACAGAATGAAGAGTACAGTATATTATCAATCTTTACACATTTAATCATTTACATTTTTTCTCTTTTACAAAATGAAAAGTACAGTATAATCTTTACATATTTAATATTTTTTTTTTCTCTTTTACAGAATGAAGAGTATATTATTATAAGAGTTGGCCTATCACTGGGCCGCTTACATGGATCAAATCACTCCACTGCCAGACAAAACAGTTGATGTAGAAAATGGAACACCTCAAAACAACACACACACCAACAACATACACACAGACACATCACACCAACAACAAATCAGTCAATATCATCAACATGGAAGGAAGGGTGTGTATGGAAGGGGACGTGTTAGAGGATTACCACGACTCCTTGCTATTAATTCCCTTCTATGTGGTGTTGAGATAGTATCAAGTGCTGCCTTCACCTATATACCTCCACTCTTACTCAAAGCTGGATATACAGAGACAGTCATGACTATTATACTTGGCATTGGTGAGTATTATTATAGATTATATTATCCTTGACATCGGTGAGTATCATAAATATTATATGCAATGTTGTCAATTTGTAAACACCTTTTTTTTTATTATTATTATATGCAATGTTGTCAATTTGTAAACACCTTTTTTTTTATTATTATTATATGCAATGTTGTCAATTTGTAAACACCTTTTTATATTTTCTTGTAAGCAATAATATGCAATGTCAATTTGTAAACACCTTTTTTTTTTATTCTTGTTAATTTAAATATCCAAAATGTTCTAAATAAATCAAGATGAAATTGTTTTTTTTTTTAATAATAATAATACAGTAATAATGATACAGTAATAAAAATAATAATATTAATAATACAGTAATAATAATAATAATAATACAGTAATAATAATAATAATAATAATAATAATAATAATAATACAGTAATAATAATAATAATAATACGGTAATAATAATAATAATAATACAGTAATAATAATAATAATAATGTTCAAATGATAACAAGCATAGCAATTTTATGATTATTGTAAATTTATTGATTGACTGACAGTATCACACACACATCTGTTAGTCATTACTTACCTACAAATGTGTAAGTACAGTATGTAACCAAAACAACAACCATTTAGAACATCAACAACAACAACAACTATTTAGTAAGATGGTCCACTTAACTGGTTGTAACACTCATTATGTATTGTTATTTATTATTATTTATTGTTATTTATTATTTATTGTTATTTATTATTATTTATTGTTATTTATTATTATTTACTATTATTTATTGTTATATATTATTTATTATTATTATTTACTATTATTTATTGTGTATTATTTATTATTATTTATGGTATGGTTCCCCGTATTATTATTTATCATTATTTATCGTGTATTATTTATTATTATTTATGGTGTGGTTCCCCTCAGCACCGTTCATGGCCCTGGTGAGTGTTCCTGTACTTGCCGAGTGGAGTGATCGCTGTAGTTCACCTTTGGGTCGCCGTCGTCCCTTCATCATGCTCCTCTCATCACTATTACTACTCTCACTCATCATTGTACCGTACGGAGCCACCATCATTGCACTCGTAGCTCCAGACACATCACCCAAAGTCAAGTGAGTCCAATGCTTATTACTTTTATGTCAGATTGATTATTATTAGTATTATTTTTTTTTTTATTATTATTTTCATTTTTTTTTTTTTTTTTTTTTTTAATGCCTACTGATATCATATTGTTCATAAAAGTGATGAAATAATAGTGTTGTGCATTGATGTATTGTATTTTATTGTGCATTGATGTATTGTATTGTATTTTATTGTGCATTTATGTATTGTATTTTATTTTCTTATTATCACATTACAGTATGGTGGTTCTGGCATTGGGTGTAATACTACTAGACTACAGTTACCAAGCTTTGTTTAACCCTTGTGAGTCTCTACTATCAGATCTCATGGCTACAGCACCAGAGTGGGAACAGACCAGAGGATTTACTGTATACTCTGCTGGTATCTCCTTGGGTTGTATATTAGGTTATCTCATTGTATCCATTGATTGGTCATCCATTGGTTTACTCATTGGTACACAGGAACAGACGGCCTTCTCGGTGATCTTTGTACTATTCCTTCCTTGTCTGTTCCTTACATTGGTATTGGCTCAGGAGAAACCCTTCAGAGGTAAAGGTTCCGGTAGTGAACAGGAACGTGTCGTGAAGGAACAGACCAAGACCACTGAGGTGAATCTCTCGGTACTCGACCTGACCACAGACAAGGCCACCCTCACCCGGGACTACCCGTCGGACGGAGGCTACGAGAGCGGGTCCAGCGAGAGTGACGAGTCGAGTCCGCTGGTGGGCGGGTCTGGGGAAGGTATGAGGTGGAGGAGATATCCACACTTAATACACCAGACTTTACACAAACTGAGTCGTTTACCAAGAGTTACATTACATCGCCTCGCTAACTCACTCTGCAAACTCATCCTACGTGTATCCTTACTCATCCTATACTTCCCATATCAGGTATAGTATATTTTATTAAGGGTGTGTGGGAGTTTGTGTTTTGGTGATGATAGACAAGAGAAATTCCCTATAAATATAATACTAATATTTGTATTTTGGTGATAACAGACAAGAGAAATTCCCTATAAATATAATACTAATATTTGTATTTTGGTGATGACAGACAAGAAAAATTCACTATAAATATAATAACTAATGTTTGTATTTTGGTGATGACAGACAAGAAAAATTCCCTATAAATATAATAACTAATATTTGTGTTTGTTTACAGTTGGCTATGCTGCCTGTAGACACGTGGCGTAGAGTGAGTACAGCTCCGGTTGTGTTACGTCGTCTCTTCTTCTCTGAACTGTTTGGTTGGATGGGAATCATGTGTCACAATATGTTCTTTACGGACTTTGTGGGTCAGTACATGTATGGAGGTCACCCGGACGCACCAGAACGCACACAGGAGGCGGTGCTTTATGACGAAGGTGTACGCATGGGGTCATGGGGTTTATTTCTACATAGTATGACTGGTAAGTAATAGTATGATTGCTAAGAGATGGTGTAACAGTAATAGTTATAGTATGTAATATTAATAGTATTACTGGTAAGAGAAGGTGTAACAGTAATAGTATGTATGTAGTGTTATGTATAGGGAGAATATTTTTACATTCATGCATTGTCAGCAATAGGGGAGACAGGCTAGAAGGGTGCGGGAGTAGGGGACAGGCTTGGGTTGGATAAAAAGCCTGTCCCTCTACTCCTGCACCCCCCCAAGCCTGTCCCCCCTATTCCCACACTCCCTTAACTTTTTAGACCTACTATCAACTATTTTATATTTCTTTCAACATGTTTATTTTACATTGCTTTCAACATACTGTACAGGAGTTATTTTGTATTGCTTTCAACATGTTTATTTTGTATTGCTTTCAACATGTTTATTTTCCCTTGGTTTCAGCGTGTCTGTATGCCTTCTGCCTACAACAACACATGGTCCGGTTGGCTGGCCACCGTGCCGTGTTCATGGGAGGACTGGCCATCTTCACCGTGGCCATGTCAGCCACTATAGTCTCTCCGTCCATTGTCTTCCTCAACGTGGTCACTGCTCTGTCTGGCATTGGGTTTGCTGCTCTCACTTCAACACCAAACATGCTAGTTACTATGTATAACTCAGATAGACAGGTGAGCTATTTATATGTCAGTCGTGTGTGTGTGTGTGTGTGGTATTGTATGAGTGGTGAAGTGTGTGTGTGTGTGTGTGTATTAGTATGAGTGGTGAAGTGTGTGTGTGTGTGTGTATATTAGTATGAGTGGTGAAGTGTGTGTGTGTATTAGTATGAGTGATGAAGATGTGTGTGTGTATTAGTATGAGTGGTGAAGGTGAAGTAAGGTAAGTGTGGTGTAAGAAGTAAGTAATTTTCTAACTGATTACATACAGTGATAATTATAGAACACCAATTTATATATTTCATTTCAATTACACATGTGGTATTACAGGTGAGGTAATAAAGTTTTTAATAGCAGTGTTTATAGTTGTAATTATTGAATAACTGCCAGACATACATTAATTAAATATCATGTAATTATATCAGTCATTACTTAACCAGTTTTTACAGTATTATATTATTGTGAACTTGGCACATCATTTTATTTTTTTCTCTCACACATACACATTCTCTCTCACACATACACACATTCTCTCTCTATCATACACCCTCCCCAGGTAATGGGTTTAAACTTCCCCAAACCTGATCTTTGAAACATTACTGCTTGTACACACGCAATCCACGTGTGTAACATATTTATTGTGTGTACCATTAGCATATATATAGTAGTCACAAGAACTAATAAGTAAATACCTACACTAATAAGTATTTAAGTTTGCTTGGAATACCTCGAAACAGTAAATAAATGCACAGTGAAGATCTCCATTGGAATTAGTTCATAGGTGGACTGTTCAAAACTTCCACCAAAGCTGTATACTGTACTTATTAGTGCTTGTGACTGTACTATAGGTGACTGTGTGTTCCATACTTTGTGTACTATATTATATAACATGTATCCTAGGTAACTGTGTGTTGTTTTCTACAGCTGTATATGTGGGACGACACCAGTGTGACTGAGAGTTGTGAGGAGCGTGGCTTGGGTACAGATGTAGCTGTGTTGGACATAGCCTACTTCCTATCACAGATTGTATTGTCTGTGTGTATGGGACCTTTAGTAGACTTAACAGGTTCAGCATTACCTTACATGGTAGTAGCAGCACTAACAGGAGCTGTGAGTGTATATTGTGGTTCCAGGGTTATATTTACTGATAAACACTTGATGCAACTCAGGGTTGGTGCTTTCTGAGTACATGTATATGTATACAGTAGTTTATCTCACCATCAATCAGTCATCATCATTATCATCATGTTTGTGGACAACTTAAGGATAGACTCTCTTATTAGTAAACTGGAAGGTGAATATTCCTCAAAACTATGCCATGAAACAACACACCCTCGATGGTACTAATAGGTGATCTGTTTTGTGGCTTAGATAGGAGTAATCACAAACCTTCCACATCACCAATACGTTTGCCCTTTAAGGTTTTATATGGTTCTGGGTATGTCAGTGAGGACCTTGTAAATCCACTACATATTTTACATCTGAAGAACCATCCCTTCCATAACAGCCTCATCAGTGTTCATACATTATAATTATTTTACTCTTCCTCTTAAGGGACAGATTCTCTTGTTGGTAGTTTGGAGGAATCATTACGGTAACCTCCTAAACCTTCTAAAATCTCTCCTTAATTTTATCCGTGTAAAGAAAACAATATCTTTCAGTTACCAAGTAAAGACCTCATATTTTCTATACATACCTATACTCGTGTTTTATGGTATTTTAATTTATATGACTGTTGATAATGTTTACTTTTATGTAGTTTGTTTCAGCTACATACTGTCATTCTATTTTATGTTATTCTTATTATGGAAATTAGAGGGAGTAAAACTTTTGCCACAAGTTGATCAAAGTAAATACATATTTACATTTTACTATATAATTCATTTTTAAACTTTTATATATATGTATTTTAAATGACTTAAGGGAATACAATTGCCAGCACTTCTATGTTGACTGTACAAGTTATAAATGCTGGCAACTGTACATATACAGTGTAGTACAGTGTTGTTGTTGTTGTTGGTCCATCTGGAGGAGCTGATTCCTCCAAACTATTCCAAGCAACAGGATAACATTATATATAATATTAATTGGTCCTGTTTCTTGACATATTTTGGAGGAATCAAGACTCCAATGTACAGCTGAGTAAGTAGAAAGTGCAAGTAAAATATGACACCCATAGTTTTAAAAAAATTGAGGTCCCTTACTGGAGCTCTATGAATTCTCCAAACTACTCCAGGCAACAGATTCCCTATTAGAAACACTGAAGGGTTTTGTGGCCTGGATTATTTGGAGGGTTCATAGAGCTCCAGTAAGGGACCTCAAATGTTTTAAAACTACGGGCCTTAGTGATGCATTGATAAAAATACCAGGGTTTATTTCAAAGAACGGAAATATATTGCCATATAAACTTTTTTTTTGCACTTTCTACTTGTTCAACTGTACCAATAGTGTATTACTGTAACCCCTTAAGGAAGTACTGTACTTAAATTGTTTTAGGATTTGAAGACTGAACAAAGTATATAATAATATTCCTTTGACCTTCTTCCTCCACATTTATAATTAAGGACGTTAGTGATGAAGTGATGAACATTGAAGATTACAGAGTCCTTCAAACATTACCATGAAACACCAACTTCATTAAGGGGGAAGGTTCTGTGTTGTTAATTCTGGAGTAAAATGAATCTTCCAAACTCTTCCAAGCAACAGAACACCATTATATTTGTCCATATGGTTCTGTTTCCTGGCATACTTTGGAGGAATCAAGGCACTCCAATCTATCAAAAGTATACTCTCCCCTTATATGCAACACAGTACTATACTAATTAGTACTTGTATGGCATAAATCAAAAACATACTGAAGAAAGCCTCAACTCTCTTCTTTTCCATACTCCTAATATAACAACAAAAGTGTGTATTTTTTCTGATCACAACACTACAGTTTTTTTTTTTTTATCATCACAAGGATCTTCCCCAGGTTAAGGGGGTGTGGGACAGGCTTGGGGGGGTGCCGGAATAGGGGACAGTCTTTCTACCCGGCCCCCCCTAAGCCTGTCCCCTTAACCTTGCACCCCCAAGCCTTTCCCCCCCAATTCCCACACACCCCCTTAAACAACTATTAGTCTTGTATATTGTTGGTGAAAATGATTGAATACTAAACTCAACTCAACTGTATTGTGCTAAACAGGTGTATAATTATTTTTGTACCAATGTGTGTGTGTGTTCATATTTGCAACTTGAAGCAACACAAACTTTTAGAGGCTTTAAATATGTAGAAGAATTAATTTTGTTAGTGAAAAACAAACTATAATTTCTCTAGCATATGAACATTCATCTCGTATTTTTTGGTCCAGATGTTGTGTTGTAGATTAATCTGAGACTCACTACTCCCCCGGGGATGGAGTTTGGTGCATGTGTGATACCTAACCAGAGAACAAAAGGAAATATGAATGTTGAGTTAAGAGAACAAAAGGAAAGATGAATGTTAAGTTAGAGAACAAAAGGAAATATGAATGTTAAGTTTGGTGAATGAGTGAAACCTAACTAGAGAACAAAAGGAAATATGAATGTGTAATGTCTATTGAAAGATGGTTCATACTGTCATAAACCGTCATTATTAGGCACAAAATAGTTGACATTAGAGGATATATTTTGCTACATTCCTAATACAGGTAATTTAGATCAATATTTACAAGGTAGTTTTAGTGGACGCACAAGAGTGAAGGTTGAATTTTATTTACTGTGTGATAATTTCATAATTATATATTAGTGGCACAATCAAATACTGTATATTATATTGTAAAGATGGTTAGCTCACTGAGTTGATATTTACAGAGTGCAGACATAATAATTGTTTACCAAATGTTGAAATATATTATTGCACTATGTTAACATTAGTTGTAAATTACTAATTATATGAAATTATTGTACAGTATTGTTGTCATTTTATATAACCACAGTAATGTAATATAATACTGTGACAATCATAATGGGTTTTGACTTCATGAAATGCTAAGACAAAATTCCAAACTTTTATCTGTATTATAAAATTTGTTGAAAGGTTTGGACTGCTTGTTTGTTTGTGTCATGTTTGGACTGCATTATTGGAATCCTTGTGTGTTTTGTATGTACAGTACTGTATTTGTAAACTCCTCCCAGCACTGTGCTATCCTTATCTTATTCAGCCAACATTTATTATTATTATTATTATTATTAAAAATGAGACAATTAAGGACAGATGAAGCTAACTCAGGCTCACCACTAATGGTACCCTATTATTTTTTTTCCTGTACTTTAACCCCTTTCCTTCACTGTCATAGAATTACTGAGTTGCTAAATTACAGTACTGTAGTTAAAAAATTTCAATAACATCCATCACCTCAAATTCCTAAGCCAGAATTATACCCATCAATAAAAAGAAATAAATTGTACTGTAGGATTGTGAGTGTGAGGAGGTGCTGGAGTAATACATGAATCAACAACACTACATGTATACAACTTTGACTTTAGAGAAATAATTGAGGGAGGGAAAGAATCCACACTTATAAAAACCCTCTTGTACACAAAGGCACACACTTGTTAATATCATAGGTTTTGCTTTGGTGCTTCATGTTAGTGTTAGTTGCTAAACATAATATTATATACAGTACCGGTATATCAAAATGTGTAAGGTTTGATACTATCCTTTAGTTCAATGCTTCAGTTGTCACATAATCAACATACAGGGTTGTTTGTTAGTTGCTAAATATGTAAACAAAATGTGTAAGGTTTGATAATAATATTTCTTAGTTCAATGCTCTAAGTTGTCCAAGTTATTGAGAAACTGGGTTGTTAGTTGCTAAATATGTATCAAAATGTATGAAGTTTAATATAATGCTTTAGTTAGTGGTCATGTTACTGAAACATTGGTGACATCCATACACAAGTTTAGTCTTCAGTGTACGAGAGGGTAGAGTGACACTGTGATGTAGTCAGAAAATTGGAGATAAATGAGTCCTTCAAATGTTGCCACCAAACACCACCTATATGGAAGGTGTTTGTTTAGTGGCATGGTCAGGAGGAATCAGAAGCCTCCAATTTTGATACATGATCACAAGGTCCTTAAAAGTGTAATGGAGTGCTAACTTATCTTGACACTATTATTATTATTTACTGTGATGTCTACTTGTTACAAAGTTGTGTTTTTGTATATTATAACTACAATAGATTTAAAGAATTGGCAAATCTGACTGGCATTATTTCTACTTGTGGGTAAATATTGGAAATGATCGAATTTAAATCAAGGACAAATATTGATGAGAAGAAATGGTCTGTAGAGGAAACCTTGTAGTGTATATTGTATGAAGGGGGTGTGGGAATAGGGGGACAGGCTTGGGGGGGTGCGGAAATAGGGGGACAGGCTTTCTACCAACACCAAGCCTGTCCTCCTATTCCCACACACCCTTATGTTAAAAATCCTGATATACCCTTCTCAATAACTTTCAACTCTCTTTCAAACACAAACACACACACACACAGACAGACAGAATACATACCTTGTTGGCTGCCAGTACTTAAGGTGACTGTCTAAGTAAGGACAATAAAGGTGTAAGATGATTCCTTCTCATTTTGTTTCCAGCAGCTGATGATGTCATTCTGTGTTGGATCAAAACATAACTTAAGTCATCAACATTTTAATTAAAGATGTATGTACTATGGATCTTAGAACAGTGAGGAAGGATAATAGGTATTGATGTGTGAAATAATTTGGGTATTGCAGGTCAGTTACAGTTTAAGATATTGCCAACTAAATCATCTTGTGTAGGTAATTAGGTACAGTTGCCAAAAAAGATATTGAGACAAATCTTAATAGAACTTTAACCCTAGTAATATCCACAACTATTTGTATGGACTATAAGCATGTATAACAGAAGGTAATATACATATCCTTCTGTAATACATACTTATAAACATGTATAACAGAAGGAAATATACATATCCTTCTGTAATACATACTTATAATCTCTACAAACAACTACGGACATTAATATATACATAATGTTGTATCAATAGTTGTCACAGAACCTTTTTTGGCAACTGTACACATCAATACCATAGTCTGTGGTCCACCTGAGTCAAAGCACCAGATCTAAAGCAGGAGGTTTCTTGATGACAGCCCACACAAACAAACCCTCCATTGGTTCCAAGTGTGTGTGTGTAGCCTTGTGATGGTCTGGGTGAGCTGTCATCCAGAAACCACCTGCTTCAGATCTCTAGCTTCAACTCAGATGGACTCAGGACTGTGTTATCCAAGTGTACAGTACCATATATTATATGATCAGTATTAAATGGAAGATGTGCTATTTTCATAAACCTTTGGAACTGAAATAAATACAAAAATTGATGATTGTGTCATTGCTACCTTGTACTACAACCTACTGTACAATGTTAAACACAAGTGGTGTGTGGAGTGACTAATCCTTTCCTCAAACAGTCTATCTATAATATGTTTTTTATGTGTTCTGACACTGGACATAGGCTTCATCAAGCCTGTTATCGTGGCCCAGGTCAACTGCTACTCTCACACACACACGTCACGACTTCCGAACTGGTACCCAGCAACAGAGAGAGGGAAGTGAGGGTAATTCCCAATTACTGCAGCTGTTATGGTACCAGTGAGGGTGTTTTACGACGTTCGGTGACCTTATAGTTAGTGTCTCAAACTCAAATCGAAAGAGTAAATATTCTGAGTCCCTCACCTGAGAAGAATTAATCTCTCAACCTCTTCAAGGTTATGAGTCTAAAACACTAACTACTCAGCCACCTCCCCTCTAAATATATATAGTACAATACTACATGTAAGCCCAAGGAATGGAAATAAAGATACAGTATCTTCACTGTATACTGTACTTGATTATTTACAACTCATACATACCATACAGCAAAAAATTTAAACACTCATTATGCCATACAGACTCATGTATATATATATATATGTATATATATATATATAGATATATATTAAATCTCCAACTCAAAAACTATGAGACAATATAAATGTTTAGGTAATGCCCCAACTAAAACCATCCATATCTCCTAATTAACAAAATGTTTTATGCACAACTTAACACTCATACACAGTCGTCTCAAATGTGCGTCATAATAACCTTGTGCTTTAAACTTTACCTCAGAATATTTTATGAATTATATTTAGGTATTTTGTTTACTTGTGCTTAGTGGTACAGATAAATGCTATATAGTTTGACATAGCAAGTATAAAGCATCACTTTACTTTACTTTACACACAATCAATAACAAATTAACACTTCAATTCTCGTGTGAAACATTCCGACACCTCAGATGATGACTATTGAAAAAATGGCTTTATTATTCCCAGGACATGATGATATCACTCACACCCATCCTTTATCTATAGTATTTTATAATTATCATGTGTATAAGACTGAGGTAACCGACATTATCATCATCATATAATACAATATTGTATTATGAAACACATGTAAGTCAACTTTACACAATAGGGTTGATCCACTACACTTTATAAGGACCCTGAGATCATGTATGAAAATTGGAGACTTCTGATTCCACCTGACTGTGCCATGAAACAAACTCCTTCCATATAGGTGTGTGTGTTTTGTGGCAATATTTTAAAGACTCGCTTACCTCCAATTTTCTGACTACATCACAGGGTCCCTAAAGTTAAATATTCTTGGTCACATCAGAATACTGGACTTGACAGCAGTTAGTTGCTCTAAGAAAAAATAATACCACAATGTTTACAACCTTTAAAATAATACATTAAAAACTGAGCATCTTGAAATGATCACACTTCAGTTTATAAATATTCCCTTTGGTCAATATAGAAACTTAACACCATATACCGCGAACCGGAATTTAAAAAAAAAAGAAGTTTATTTCAATTCATAAAAATACTTAGAAAATGAAAGATTTATAGTAACTAAATCTTTGCTTAAACTTTGAGGTGAAGTAGAAAAATGTACAGACTTTACAATAAAAAATTTGGTTTGAATCCATAAATCAATTAATGATTCTCAAAGTATGGTGAAGTAAGTAACAATAAGTATTTTAGGTGTATGTACAGTTGACCACAAGAGTTCATACACAGGCTATAATTATGGAAAAGGTCAGTAATTATTATGGAAGTACTGTAATGAATGATCTACAAAGTGACTCTATAATTATCAAAACAACAAACCTAATACAATAGTTATGTTGTATTGTAGTTACATAGTCTTACATTATCTACTGTATTATATTGTAAACCTTTGAAAACAACAAACCTAATACCTGTACAGTAATTATGTTCTATTGTAGTTACATAGTCTTATATTATCTACTGTATATATTGTAAATCTTTGAAAATAACAGCGTGTGTATGAGTTCTTGTGGTCAATAGTACAGTTACCTTCAATTACAACCTAACATAACTAAACTTCACAAACACACCCTAATATCCATAAGAGACAACAGCTTCAGGGAATCATAATTATATTTACTGTCTATTTGAGGTTCAGCCATGACTTCTACCATTAAGTATTTGGATGTACTGTATGTATGTATGTATGTATGTATGTGGAAGAGAGCCGAGTGAGTGAGAGTAGGAACACATAACGTCATGACTTTCTCCTTTCAACAAAATAGGACACAAAATTTTCTCCTTTCAACAAAATAGGACACAAAATTTTCTCCTTTCAACAAAATAGGACACAAAATTTTCCCCTTTCAACAAATTAGGACACAAAACTTTCTCCTTTCAACGATTAGGTTGGGGGTACGGGAATATGGGGACAGGCTTGGGGGGGGTTATGGGTGGGTGCGGGAATAGGGGACAGGCCTTCTACCAACCCCCCCCACCCCAAGCCTGTCCCCCTACTCCTGCACCCCCCCAACCCCCCCCCCCCCCAAGCCTGTCCCCTAATTCCCGCACCCCCTTAATTAACTGTATTCTGAACTGAAAATAATACGGTATATACACGAACACAAATATAAAAAATGTCATTCAGAAACCCAAGAGTGAAGTATGTATGTATGTATGTCTGAAAATTGGAGGTAAATGAGTCCTTCAAACAATACCACATAAACAAACACCAATATCCAAGGTGTTTGTGTGTTTGTTTCATGGCAAAGTCAGGAGGAATAACAAACAATAAACACACCAAAGACTCATACACAAACACAGGCTTCTTAAACAAATATCACAACCAATTTCAACACAACATAACATTCAATTTATCCAAAAAAAAATAATGGAAGTTTTGTGCAAAGATTTAACAGGGGTTTGGGGGGTGCGGGAATATGGGGACAGGCTTTGGGGGTGTTAGAGGGAGGCTTTCTACCCCCCCCCCCCCCACCACTCCACCTCAAGCCTGTCCCCATGACCTCGCACCCCCCAAAAAAACCCAAGCCTGTCCCCCTATTTCCAACCCCCATTTGAGGTCCCTTACTGGAGCTCTATGAATTCTCCAAACTACTCCAGGCAACATGATTCCCTATTAGAAACACTGAAGGGTTCTGTTGCCTGGATTATTTGGGAGGGTTCATAGAGCTCCAGTAAGGGACCTCAAATGTTTTAAAACTACGGGTGTGAGAATTAATAAGGGACCTTGTGATTATGTGTGGATATTATTTTGGAGGCTTCTGATTCCTCCTGACCATTGCCAACAAACAAACAAACAAACAAACAAACGGGCTCCTTTCTTGTACGTGAGAGAGTGAGAGTGAGAGAGTGTGTGTGTGTGTGTGTGTGTGTGTGTGTGTGTGTGTGTGTGTGTGTGTGTGTGTGTGTCTGTGTGTGTGTTTCGTGGCCATATTTGAAGGACTCATTTACCTCCAATTTTCTGACTACACACACACACACACACACACACACACACACACACACACAGGGTCCCTTTATTAACTTTACTCTGCCCGCAAATTAATCACAGGAAAAAAAAATAATAACAATAACAATAATAATAATAAAACAACAACAACCAAAAAAAGTTATTATCACAACCTAATTAACAACAAAACAAGGTGTGTGTGTGTGTGTGTGTGTGTGTGTGTGTGTGTGTGTGTGTGTGTGTGTGTGTGTGTGTGATCCAAGTGTATAATATACCTGCCATTACACAACCATAAAAAATTAATTAAAAAAACAACAGCGTAAATAAAAAAAATAAAAAAAACACAACCATGAAATTCACAACACACCCGTAAAAAAAATAAAAAACAAACCAAACGTGAAACCAAACGTGACATTTACACACACGTAAAAAATAATATACATAAATAAACTTTAATCCAATCACAATCATACTGTACATACCTGCCTTTACAAAACCGTAAAATATAAATAAATAAATAAATAAACTGTATGTATCGTTAATAAATAAATAAATAAATAAATAAATACTGTAAATAACAAATAAAAAAACTTATTGGAACTCTTTTATGGTTAGTTAATAATCAATTTCAATATAAATAAATAAATAAATAAAAATATAAATACCATAAACATCAAATAAAAAAAATTATTGGAACTTTTTTATGGTTAGTTAATAATTAATTTTAATATAAGGATGGTAGTTCCAATATTATTTTTTTTGCTTGTCTACCATATATACAACTCATACAGAAAAGTATACATATTATATACAGTATGTTATGTATCCTATTATGTATGTATGTATGTATGATGTAATGTTTATGTCAAAATTATAATTATTATTTATCTTAATGCTAATTAATGTGAGAATTAGTAGCTGCAATGGAAGAAGTGTGTGTGTGTGTGTGTGTGTGTGTGTGTGTGTGTGTGTGTGTGTGTGTGTGTGTGTGTGTGTGTGTGTGTGTGTGTGTGTGTGTGTGTGTGTGTGTGTGTGTGTGTGTGTGTGTGTGTGTGTGTGTGTGTGTGTGTAAAACTTTGGCCTGTATTGTATATGTATGCAATCCTTAGTCTTAGGGTTGGAGTTTGGTTAACACACACACACACATAACACATATACACAACACACACACACACACACACACACACACACACACACACACACACACACACACACACACACACACTCTGAGAGCACAGCGTGAGGGGTGGGGGAGCGGAAGGGGGAAGGAAGGAAATATAAATATACAGTATATAATAATAAATACAATATACATAATTATATAGCTGTATAATCATGTATAATGTATGTCTAAAAATGTATGAATTGTAGTCTCTATATAGAATGTCTTTGGTGTCAATATTTCACTTCAATACTTTTATATCAAGGAGTAATGAAAGGGGGAGGGGGGAGGAGGAGGGAGGGGAGGGGGGGAGGAGGGAGAGAGGGGGGAAAGAGAAGGGGAGATGGAGGGGGAAGGAGTGGAGGAAAGGGAGCAATGAAGGGAGGAAGGGAAATTATGATATAATATTCTACACGTGTTAATTAAATTATTATGCTCAAATAATTTTCTCTCGAATTATGCTCAGACCAGTTCTCAGATTATGCTAAAAAAAAATCCACATAGTTCTCAAATTATGCTCATACCAGTTCTCAAATTATGCTAAATAAAAACATAGTTCTCATATTATGCTAAAAATCACACACACAGTTCTCAAAATTATGCTAAAAAAAAATAAAAATAAAAAACAGTTCTCTAATTATATATGCCAAAAAGAAACACACACACACAGTTCTCAAATTCTGCTAAAAGAAACACACACACACAGTTCTCAAATTCTGCAAGAAAAATAAATAGATACATAAAAAATAGTTTTCAAATTCTGCTCAAAAACAGTTCTCAAATTTCACTCACCTCATTACAAATAGTTTACTAAGATAGAACAGGAACTTTATGTGCAAAATAGATGGAGGTGAAGGATACATAATAATAATAATAATAATAATAATAATAATAATAATAATAATAATAATAATGATAATGATAATGATAATAATGATAATAATAATAATAATGACATGGACTTTGTTGCATTCACTATACAGCTACCAAACTGTTATGTATTTTGTATTTAGTAATAATATGTAATTAATATGTGGCAAGTTAATTATTCCCTGATATTCTTAACTTGAATCTCTACTTGTGTTAAATATCTAAAATTGAATATTATGCCTTGTAAGTTTTTTTTTAACATACAGTATTTTCCCTCGATATAATATGGTTATATCTATCATGTAATTATATCCTTTAAACACAGGGGAATGAATAACACACACACACACACACATACACACACACTATCCTTTTAACAGACACACACACACACTAGGTTAGTCTGTGTGTATTGTATGATAATGAATAACACACACACACACACACACACACACACACACACACACACACACACACACACACACACACACACACACACACACACACACACACACACACACACACACACACACACACACACACACACACACATACATTTAGGTAAACATTTGGTTTCTCTTCAATGAGTGACTCGGTGTAAAATGAATTATTGGATACAAGTATTTTCTTCCTTGTATACCGAGGGTCAACTGTTTGTTATATCACATTAAATTATGAGAAGTTTTAGTGCATAAATATGTGTATATATATATGCTAGAATAATATATTATGCATTGTACTCATATAATAATAATGAAATAAAACGTGCTTCCAAAACGTAATATATTGGTACATCAATTTTCAGTTTCAAATTAACACACTATTTTCTTTCAAACATTCCATTTTCCATTCAAGTTTCAGGATTCAGTGTGTGTGATTATTTCTTTAGTAATTAAAATGTTCAACACACTATAATATATATACATTAGTCTGTGCTTTTCTATCGGCTATACATTTACAAAGGAGGTTATATACTCACTCTTGTTTATCAGTCACCAGCATAGTAAAGAGTAAAGTAAAGGACCCTGTGATTATTTATGAGATTTGGGCCCGTAAGTTTAAAAAAAAATTAGGTCCCTTACTGGAGCTCTATGAATTCTCCAAACTACTCCAGGCAACAGATTCCCTATTAGAAACACTGAAGGGTTTTGTGGCCTGGATTATTTGGAGGGTTCATAGAGCTCCTGTTAAGGACCTCAATTTTTTTTAAACTACAGATCTTGGTGGCTTCTGATTCCTCCTAACTCTGCCACAAAACAAACCACTTCAATATAAGTACAGTTGTATACATGAATGGATGGTACAGCCCAAGTGAAAGATGGTCCATTTCTGCCAATATCAAGTTCCTTATTAGTGTCAAATAGGAGACATCAGGGACAGAAGTCAGTATTGAGGATGGTGTGTGTGTGTGTGTGTGTGTGTGTGTGTTCCTTAGTGTCAAATAGGAGACACCAGGGACAGAAGTCAGTATTGAGGATGGTGTGTGTGTGTGTGTGTGTGTGTGTGTGTTCCTTAGTGCCAAATAGGAGACATCAGGGACAGAAGTCAGTATTGAGGATGGTGTGTGTGTGTGTGTGTGTGTGTGTGTGTTCCTTAGTGCCAAATAGGAGACATCAGGGACAGAAGTCAGTATTGAGGATGGTGTGTGTGTGTGTGTGTGTGTGTGTGTGTTCCTTAGTGCCAAATAGGAGACATCAGGGACAGAAGTCAGTATTGAGGATGGTGTGTGTGTGTGTGTGTGTGTTCCTTAGTGCCAAATAGGAGACATCAGGGGCAGAAGTCAGTATTGAGGATGGTGTGTGTGTGTGTGTGTGTGTGTGTGTGTTCCTTAGTGCCAAATAGGAGACATCAGGGACAGAAGTCAGTATTGAGGATGGTGTGTGTGTGTGTGTGTTCCTTAGTGTCAAATAGGAGACATCAGGGGCAGAAGTCAGTATTGAGGATGGTGTGTGTGTGTGTGTGTGTGTGTGTGTGTGTGTGTGTGTGTGTGTGTGTGTGTGTGTGTGTGTGTTCCTTAGTGTCAAATAGGAGACATCAGGGGCAGAAGTCAGTATTGAGGATGGTGTGTGTGTGTGTGTGTGTGTGTGTGTGTGTGTGTGTGTGTGTGTGTGTGTGTGTGTGTGTGTGTGTGTGTGTGTGTGTGTGTGTTCCTTAGTGTCAAATAGGAGACATCAGGGGCAGAAGTCAGTATTGAGGATGGTGTGTGTGTGTGTGTGTGTGTGTGTGTGTGTGTGTGTGTGTGTGTGTGTGTGTGTGTGTGTGTTCCTTAGTGTCAAATAGGAGACATCAGGGGCAGAAGTCAGTATTGAGGATGGTGTGTGTGTGTGTGTGTGTGTGTGTGTGTGTGTGTGTGTGTGTGTGTGTGTGTGTGTGTGTGTGTGTGTGTGTGTGTGTGTGTGTGTGTGTGTGTGTGTGTGTTCCTTAGTGTCAAATAGGAGACATTAGGGGCAGAAGTCAGTATTGAGGATGGTGTGTGTGTGTGTGTGTGTGTGTGTGTGTGTGTGTGTGTGTGTGTGTGTGTGTGTGTGTGTGTGTGTGTGTGTGTGTGTGTGTGTGTGTGTGTGTGTGTGTGTGTGTTCCTTAGTGTCAAATAGGAGACATTAGGGGCAGAAGTCAGTATTGAGGATGGTAATAAAAAACAAGTACCTGATAATAGACACCCATGGTTACTCAAATGGGACAAGTAACTTTCACCTACTGGGCTGTACCAACCATTCATGTCTCCAACTGTACAATAGGTGGTGTTTCATGGCAATATTTTTAGAACTCTATAATTATATAACCTTCAATTTTTTTACAACATCACAGGGTCCGTTTACAGTTCTTCAGTTCAGTACACACAATCTCATTAAAACTTAAAGCCTTAATTAACAATATCAGTTTAATTAGAGTGTAGGAAGAGGCATTTAACTGCATCAAGTACAGTCACACATCAAAATCCCTGGCCCACCTGAGATCTGGAGTGGGTAGTTTCTGGATGACAGCTCAAACAAACCAAGCCACTATAGTGTGTTCAAAACTTGTGTTCCGCTGGCCTATTATGCTTAGATAGATAGAAATAGATAGATAGATAGATACACAGATAAGAGATAGATAGAAATAGAGACAGATACAGATAGATAGAAATAGATATATATATAAAGAGATAGATAGAAATAGAGACAGATAGAGATAGATAGAAAGATATAAATAGAAATAGAGACAGATAGATAGAGGAAAATGGAACACAAGTTTTGAACAGAGTATAGTTGGTTTAAAATGGGAGTGTCCTTGTGATGGTTTGGGTGGGCTGTCGTCCAGAAACCGCCTGCTTGCTTCACACCTCGGGCTTTGACTGTGATGGGCGAGGGAGTTTGGTGTGCGACTGAACCTTGTAATTCATATTGAGCTTCGATATGAACTTACAGAATCTAAAGGAGATCAAACTTGGCCACCTTATAAAGTGACTTATTGTCCCTTGTGTTCCCGGACAGTAAACACAACTTGAGCTGAATACAACACGTTCCCTCAACACACACACACACACACACACACACACACACAAACACACGTCAAGCAAACAATCCCCACAATCAATCCTGGCACACATTCCCCAACACACACAAACACACACACAATCCCGGGAGCAGCAACACACATTCAGGCTGGTTCTAACTTTGTGTCGGTCAATATTGTCTCTCTCTTTTCATCGCATCGTACAGTTTCGTCTCGTGGGAACTTTACTTGTCTCAACGTGTCACTCACCAGTAAACAACAGCTTTTAAATATTCTCTATAGCACTTAAAAAACATATATACATGTATCTCTATTCCATCAAATTACTGTAATAGTGAATTTAAACTTTATTTTTTTTGCTGGGTTTTATTTAGTATTGGTAATAATTATGCAGATGTGAATTTTGTATCGCAGGAATATCCGTCGTTGCAAAGTTAAACCTGCCAACGTTGGTCATGCAAGATGTGGTGATTCTTGGTCAACATTTGCAACGGGTGTTTACATTTCTCTTCAACATGTAAAGGCGGTAACTTATTCATTTCAACCCGTAATGGAACACTTCAAATTTCCTAACAAAACCCTGTCACGGAAATACCTATAACTTTCTGTAGCAGTCCTTGTCATTAACACACACACACACACACACACACACACACACACACACACACACACAGACTCCCCATCGCACATCACACGTCTCCAAGTTGGCGACATTTTCTCGTCTTCCCGATGCGGCTTGAATGAATTGGTCGGCAGCAAACAAACTCCGTCGAACAATCCCCATCGTAAAATCCCCATCGTAAAATCTCCTTCGCACAATCC
>JAWZYT010001976.1:0-65994 GCA_034508575.1 Petrolisthes manimaculis
AGGATAGGAAGAGAAGAAGGAGGAATGAAATAAACTAAGGATAGGGAATAGGAAGAGAAGAAGAGGAAGGAAATAAACTAAGGAAGGAGAAGGAGGAGGAGGAAGAAAAAGAGAAATATGAAGTAAATTTAATGGAAAACCACTTTGAATGAATGGCTAATGATTCCTCCAATGTTTACAAGACAAAAAACAAAATAAATACAAATACAGACCACCCCAGTAACCGTACGAATAAGGGATCTGTTTTGTTGGGAGTGTTCAGAAGGCTACAATCACTCCAACCAACCAAAACAAACAAACAAACACACACAAACAAACAAACAAACGAACGAACGAACGACCCCCCTCAACGTGGTGGTGGTCCCAAAGTTTAAGGAGGGGGTCGTTAGGGGGTTGAGTTGGAGGGGGTCGTGAGGGGGTCGAGTTGGTGATGTAAGAGTTAACGAGCTACACTTAGAGTACCGTACACGAGCCAACACAACACACACACACACACACACACACACACACACACACACACACACACACAATACAATTAGGCCTACTATATTATTAGAAAGAATAGTCGCATTGAAGTTATGTTACGTTGCCTGCACACACACACACACACACACACACACACACACACACACACACACGCACACACACAGAATAACTAACCCCATTTGCTTCCGCTGCCTTGATAATAATAAATGGCGTTGTTGAAGATGAAAAAGTAAACAAACCAATAAACATATACAGTATTAATTACCCTCATGTGTTTTACTGTCGTTCATCAGAGAAGAGAGAAATGGGAGGAAGAAGAGATCGGGGCGTTAAACATACCCAGAGAAAAAATTGACTCGATTAATTCCTTGTCGTGTTTAGTAGAATCTTTCCTTTTATGTCTCGTGGGTGGGGGGTGTATGTATGTATGTCTCTCTCTCTCTCTCTCTTCTCTCTCTCTCTCTCTCTCTCTCTCTCTCTCTCTCTCTCATATTTTTGTTCTTTCCCTCCATATCTCCCTTCATTTATATCCTTCTCTCTCTATTTTCTAACTCTTATATTTATATTTCTTTCCTTTCATTTCTCCCCTTTTTTTTTATCCTGCTGTTTCCATCCCTATCTCCCTCTCTCTCTCTCTTCCTTCCTTCCTTCCTTCCGGTCCTTCCCCTATACACATTTCCCATCTTCCTTCCTTTTCCCTTATCTCATCCTCTCTCCCTTCCTCCTACCTTCTCTCCCCCTTCCTCCCTCCCTCCCTTCCATACACCGTGTTCTATCACTCAAACAAGCTTCGGTCATCTTGTTGGTGTGTGTACTAAACAACCTTAGTCCTGTGTGTTTAGAGAAGGTGTGTGTGTGAGTGTGTGTGTGTGTGTGTGTGTGTGTGTGTTGTGTGTGTGTGTGTGTGAGAGAGAGAGAGAGAGAGAGGGTACCATATGTTATTTTGTATGTTTGTGAGTTTGTTGTGTGTGTTGTATTAGATAAGGCACGAGAAATTGTGTTATTGTGTGTGTGTGTGTGTGTGTAATGTGTGGTGTGTGTGTGTGTGTGTGTGTGTGTGTGTGTGTAGACAAAAACAACACAACCACAAAAAAAAATACAAAAACGAACGAAAACAATCACCATCAAACAAATAAACACAAACAAACAAACAAAAAATAGATAAATAAATAAATACTCAATAATAAAAAATAAAACCACTTGCAGTACCGTATAAAATAATATTGCCAATCTAATTTGACAACAGCAGCTGACTAGGGAGGGATTATTTCAAACGCATTGGACTTTTGGGGATTATTTTAGGCTCGTGGCACTGATAGAGAATATGACTGGGTGTGATATTTTATTTATTTATTTACTATATATATATTATTACAATTATTATTATTATTATTTATATGATTTAGTAGGTATAGTATTATTATTTTATTGCTATTATTATTATTATTTATTATTATTATTTATTATTTATATGATGTAGTTTAGTATTGTTATTATTATTATCATTATTATTATTATTATTATTATTATTATTTATATGATGTAGTTTAGTATTGTTATTATTATTATTATTATTGTATAGTATTATTATTTTTATTTTTATTACCGGTACTATATTATTATTATTATTATTATTATTATTATAGTACCGGTATCTAGAGTAAATATTTAAAGCATTAATTATTAAAGGGATATATATTGTTATTATTCATTATCACGTTGAAAGGTTGTATAAGGGTTTCTTCACAGTTAGTCCTAGTAGGGGGGGGGGGGTGAAACTTTTTATAAACATTGTAAGGTATATTTTTTTTATATAAGCGCGATAAATTTTTTTGGAGCAATTACAATGTGAAACAGATGACAGACAGGCAGCGATTCAATGTGTGTGTGTGTGTGTACGAGATGTGTGTGTGTGTGTGTGTGTGTGTGGTGTTGTGTGTGATGTGTGTGTATGATTTAGTATACGAGATGTGTGTGTGTGTTGGAGTTTAGCATGAAATATGTGTGTATGAATTTAGTATACGGGATGTATGTGTGTTTGTGTATGTGTGTGTATGTGTCTGTGTGTGTGTGTGTGATTTGCTTTCTCTGTGTGTGTGTAGGGATTTAGATGATGATAGGCCTATGTGTGTGTGTACCATATTATAAAACTTAGATTATGAGATGTATGTGTGTGTGTAGATGTGGTACCATAATCCCCAACAACAAGTGCAGAGAGAAATATAAAACCCACCAACCCACCAACCCAACCTCACAATGTCACATAACACACACATACATACATTCATACATACATACTACCACACAACACCTCACAACGTCACATAACACATACATACATACATACTACCACATAACACACACACACACATACAATACAACAACACAGACAACATCAAGCTGGTCTTTATCATACAACATCACATTATTATTATTCCAACATTCATTCCCCTTCACTCCAGGGACCTCGGCTTGCTTCTGTCTGTCTGTCTGTCTGTCTGTGTGTGTGTGTTTGTGTCTGTGTGTGTGTGTGTGTCTGTTGGTAAAATTAATGAGTTTCTGAGAATATGGCTCCCTTGGAACAGTTTAGCAGTGGATGGGTTTAAGGTTGTGCTTGTGTGATTGTGGGTGTGTGTGTGGGGGGGGGGTGTTAAGTTGTTTTGAGTGTGTGTGTGTGTGTGTGTGTGGTAGGGGGGTTTTAAGTTGTGTGTTTGTGTGTGTGTAGGGGGGTTTCTGTTGTGTGTGATTGTTGTGTGTGGGCCGTAGGGGTTTTTGCTGTACGTATGTGTGTGTGTGTAAGGGTAGCCTATCGTTGTATGTGTGTGTGTGTGTGTGTGTGTGTGTGTGTGTGTGTGTGTGTGGGCCGTAGGGGGTTTTTGCTGTACGTATGTGTGTGTGTGTAAGGGTAGCCTATCGTTGTGTGTGTGTGTGTTCGTGTTCGTTAGTTCCCGCGTCGCTGCTCATTCCCAGGAGAGAGAGAGAGAGAGAGAGAGAGAGAGAGAGAGAGAGAGAGAGAGAGAGAGAGAGAGAGAGACGGAGAGAGACGGAGACGGAGAAAGGGGAGGGAAAGGTGATGTTAAAAGGAAGGAGTGGAGGGAGGAAAGGAGGGAGGGGGGGAGGAGGGATAATTGATGGAGAAAACGCTGGAGGGGGGATTTGCGAAAGGGTGGAGGAGGAAAAGAGAAGAGAAGAGAGGGTGTATGACTGAAGAAGGGAATAAAGGATGGAATAGAGAAGAGAGGATGAATAGAGAGAGAAGAGAAGAAAGATAATTGACACAGGGAACAAATGAAAATGAAAAAAAAGAATAAAAATAGAATAAAAAAAAAAAAGAGTATTTAGAAATGTTGAGAAGTTATATATATTAAGGGGGAAGTTCTGTGTTGGTAAATCTGCGAGCAACCGAATCCTCCAAACTATTCCAAGCAACAGAACACCATTATTTTACTCATCTGGTCCTGTTTCCTGGCATACTTTGGAGGAATCAAGGCACTCCAATGTACCAAAAAAGAATTACACCTTTAAATGTTGAGGTGAAGGGAAAAAAAATAACATGAGAAGTGACGAGGAGCCTAGAGTGTGTGTGTGTGTGTGTACAGTCAGGGTATAAAGTTCTTTCGCCTCTGAGTGTGTTGTTGTTGTTGTTGTTGTGGTGGTGGTGAGTGAGTGTGAGACGTGATCGATTTTTCCGTCTGACTGAACACCAATGAATCAAACGAGATAACGATGAGATAATTAAAATAGATAGAGATAACGATGAGATAATTAAAATAGACAGAGATAGAGATGAGATAATTGAAATAGAGATAGAAATGACATAATTAAAATAGATAGAGATAGAGATGAGATAATTAAAATAGATAGAGATAAAGATGAGATAATTAATTTAGATAAATAAAGACAGATAAAACATTATTCTCAAAGTTTACCATGGCATCATTTATACCCAATGAGCAGAGAGGCAATAACTTTTGACTGGGACTGTGCTTCTGAAGGGTAATGGAAGGAGGAAGGAAGGGAGGGAGGAAGGAAGGGAGAAGGAGGGAAGGAAGGAGGAAGGGAAGGGACAAAGAGGGAGGGAGGGAGGGAAGAGAGAAGGAGGGAGGGAAGGGACAATGAGGGAGAAAGGGTAATTGTGTAATGTGGAGGGAGGGGAGGGAGGGGTGAGAAGAGAGGGGAGGGAGGGAGGGTTGGATGAAAGAGAGGTGGGGAGGGAAGGAGGGTGGGAAGAGAGAGAGAGAGAGAGGGAGGGATGGTGAAAATAGAGAGAGAGGGAGGGAGGGTAATTGTGTGCTGTGGAGAGGGAGGGAAGGAGGGAGGGTGAAACGAGAGAGAGAGAGAGTAAGGGAGGGTAATTGTGTCCTGTGGTATAAGAGAGAGAGAGAGAGAGAGAGAGAGAGAGAGAGAGAGAGAGAGAGAGAGAGAAATAGAGAAAGGAGGGTGACCTGTGGGGCTAAGGGGTGAGTGTAGGTGATACAAACACAACCTCACTCCAACAACAACAACAACAACAACAACATAACCACTTACATCATTCATCACTGATAATTATTATACTCTGTCACTCTCTTTATATTTACTCACTATACCATCCTTCTCATAGACACTATACACTTATAAACAACAACACTATACACTTATAAACAACAACAACACCATATTCACTCAGTACATACATACATACATACATCTATACACTATACATACATCTATATACATACATACATACACTATACACAACATCTATACACTATACACACATATACATACATTTATATACATACATACACTATACACCACATATACATACATCCATTACACACACCATGTTTATAATTCTTCAGCCATTGTAGGTTTGCTGTTCACTCCCTTCATACATACATCTATACACTATACACAACATATACATACATCCATACACATACCATGATTATAATGCCTTCCCTTTGCCCTTCCTTCTCCCTGTACCCTGGATAATAATAATAATAATAATGGGTTGTATAAGGTCCTGGTGGTGGGAGGTAAGAATGGAAGACAAGGAAGGAAGGAAGGGAGGAGGGAAAGAAGGTTATAGGAGAGGAGGTATAGGCTACTACAATATAGCTTAGGTACTGTAACCAAGTCCTCTCTCTCTCTCTCTCTCTGGCACACACAATCACATGCGCAACCCCTCTCTCTCTCTGACACACACATATACATACTCTCTCTCTCTCTCTCTCTCTCTCTCTCTCTCTCTCTCTCGTCTCTCTCTCTCTCTCTCTCTCTCTCTCTCTCTCTCACACACACACGCACACACACACACACACACACATACACACACACACACACACACACACACACACACACACACACACACACACACACACACACACATACATGCGCAACCCCTCTCTGGCACACACATATACAATCTCTATCTCTATCTCTCTCTCTCTCTCTCTCTCTCTCTCTCTCTCTCTCTCTCTCTCTCTCTCACACACAGCACACGGTACTGAAGTGCATTTTTGTTTTGTTTGAAATGGGGCCAAATTTTTCCTGGCTCCCGTATTTAATGTCTTTCTTTTTTTCGGTAAATGTAATGTAATCCAAGTGATTCATTGTATGTGATTACGTGTGTATGTGTGTGTGTGTGGCAGAGAGAGAGAGAGAGAGAGAGAGAGAGAGAGAGAGAGAGAGAGAGAGAGAGAGAGAGAGAGAGAGAGAGAGAGAGAGATAGATTAGATAGATAGATAGATAGATAGATAGATAGATAGATAGATAGATAGATAGATAGATAGATAGATAGTTAGAGAGAGAGAGAGAAAAAAGCGAGGTTGTGTGTGTGTCAGAGAGAGAGAGAGAGAGAGAGAGAGCGAGGGATTGTAGGTGTGTGTGTGTCAGAAAGAAAAAGAGAAAGAGAGGTTGTGTATGTGTGTGTGTTAGAGTGAGAAGAGAGGAGATGTAGGAAGGTAGGTAGATTGTGTAATATGTGTGTGTGTGTGTGTGTGTGTGTGTGTGGTATTGGTGGCAACACACGTGAATACATTAGACCCCATATGGTTTAACAGAAGGACACACACACACACACATACACACTCACACACACTTACACACACACACACACACGGGATGAGACTAGACTATCAGACGTAGAATTAACAGAAAGACACACACACACACACACACACACACACACACACACACACACACACACACACACACACACACCATTTCACACCCTCAAGAGAAGCAAGGTTGGCTCGCATTATGCAATAAAAATTAATATCAATGGTAGAAGTATGGAGGAATCAGTAGCAGTTTGGAGGAACCAGTTGACCAGAGAGAGATATAATAGCCTACTGTATGTTTACTCCCTTCTCTCCCTCCCTATAATAAAAGTAGATGCATTATGTATGTATGTATAGTTGGAGACATAACATGACAACATTTACGACTATTCCATATGGTGTGGGGTGTGTTGTGGGGGGGGGCTGTGTGTGTGTATGTGTGTGTTTCTAGGTGTGTGAACATTTACAACGATTCCATATGGTAGGTGTGTCTTTCTACAGTAGGTAGTGAACATTTGGTGGGTAGCCTAAGCGTGTGTATGTGTTCCTCTCTCTCTAGTCTAGTTGGTAAGGACTATAATACTATAAGATGACTAACTACGTATCCTACCCTCTAGTTTTATTGTCTGCCTTCCCTTCTCTTCCCATCCCTTCTCCTTCCCTGGCTAGCCTGGTGTCGTAAAAATATGATGTTTGTTGAGTGAGGGACATAAAAGGTGGGGCGGCAGGGGTCTGGTTGGTGGTGGTTGTTTTGACGTCTGCTGGGTTCCGTTCCTTGCTGTGTGTGTAGGTGTGTGGGGTGGTCTGTGTGTGTGTTGATGTGTGTGTGGTCAGTGTAGTGTGGGTGGTGTGGAGGTGGTGGGTGGGTGGTCTGTGTGTGTGTGTCAGTGTAGTGTTGTTGTGTGTGTGTGTGTGATGCTGTGTGTGTGGGTTTGATGTGTTGTGTTGCTGTGTGTTTAGTGTGTGTGTGTAGTGTTGCAGTTGTGTGTGTGTACTTCCTATTCTACTTTACAGAAATAATTATATGTCATTGTCTCTTGGTCTTTATAAAGGGTTTGGTTTAGATTTAGGTTTCATGATTTTGTTGGGAGATTTGACCACGAATATTATTAATTAGCGTTTACTCTTTCTACTTCATTTACAGCCAACAGTAGAAAAAATGTTTGTGATGTAATATAATACCAGAATTAATTTTTCCTTCTGTTTTCTCTGAGTGTTTTAGGGGTCGACATTTTTTTTTTTTCTCTCTCTCTAATATCCATCCATACCTCTACCCTTCATTATCACCCCCACCCCCTACCCCCCCATACACCAATACCACTACCCCAACTACCCCCCCTAATATCCATCCATCCATACTTCTACCCTTCCTTATCACCCACTACCACCCCCCCCACCCACCCATACCCCCCCCATACCCCCCCCCCCATACCCCAATGCCCCAACCCCCTCTCTCTGTGCCTTATATGTGGGTGAGAGATGACCTTGTGTTGTGAATGAAAACCTGTTTACTTCCTTCTACCAGACAGACAGACAGACAGACAGACAGATGTATGTATGTACTGTAGAGCGCTGACAACATGACACGGAAGGGAGAGAGAGAGAGAGAGAGAGAGAGAGAGAGAGAGAGTGGGGTGCATTTAGACAGGACAAAATTGAGAAAAAAACAGAGATAATATTGAGACATACAGGAATAAATGAGAAAGAAATCAGAGACACACACACACACACACACACACACACACACACACACACACACACACACACACGCTATTTATTACACGTAGGCTAATCGAGGTAAAAAATATTAACGAGGTCCACGTACAGTTAATTACTCTATTATGTTGTGTGTGTGTGTGTGTGTGTGTGTGTGTGTTCGTATTCGTGTGTTAATATTCGTACATTTGATAAAGAACAGATTTGGTGATCCATGTAGTCTGTGTATGTATGTATCTATGTATCTATGTGTGTGTGTGTATGTATGTGTGTGTGTATGTATGTATGTATCTATGTATATGTGTGTGTATGTGTGTGTGTGTGTACCCCCTCCCCCTCCCTTTTTTTCTACCTTCTCCCTAAATGGCAGTGAGGGATGTAAGGAATCTTGTCTCCACTTCTGGTCACCTAATGTCCCACACCACACTCACACTCAACACTCCCCAGATGTACACATTTCAAACACACCAGGATAATCATATGTTGTTGTTACTATATCTTCTTCGTGGCACAGGTCCCACGAAATAGTAACACACACACACACATACATGACACACACACATACACACACGAGGATAATATGTTGTTACTATTTCTTATTTGTGGCACAGGTCCCACGAAATAGTAACACGAATGGGGTTTACTGACACACACACACACACACACACACACACACACACACACACACACACACACACACACACACACATACACATATACACACACACACAGATATAAAGAGATGCGTAAAAAGATCTCTTAAGCATTGAATACCAGTCGATTGAAACCGTACACACTTGGGGAATATTTGGGTTCAGTGTCGTGTTTTTATATCAGGTGACAACAACAACAACAACATATACAACAACAACAACATCATTGAGTGAATCGTCAATCAACAATTCATTCAGATAATATATACAGGAAGACAAAAACTATACTCAGGCGTTAGTATGTGTGTGTGTTGTGTCGTGTTGCTGTTGTTGTTGGGTGTGTGTTTGTGGGGGGTATGTGTGTGTGTGGTGTGTGTGGTGGTGGTGGTGCGTGTTGTGTATTGTTGTTATGTGTGTGTGTGTTGCTGTTGTGTGTGTTTGTGGGGGGTGTTTGTGTGTGTGGTGTATTGTTGTTGTGTGTGTGTGTTGCTGTTGTTGTGTGTGTTTGTTGGGGGTATGTGTGTGTGTGTGTGTGTGTGTGTGTGTGTGTGTGTGTGTGTGTGGTAGGGGTTCATGGGTGGGTACTGTACAACACACCACACACATGTTATTATTCAAACAAGGTGGTCGGGTCTTACAGCTAAGAGAGAGAGAGAGAGAGAGAGAGAGAGAGAGAGAGAGAATGTGTGTGTGTGTGTGTGTGTGTGTGTATAAAGAGCAGCCAGCCAGAGAGAGGGACAGACAGACGTGGCATAATGGAAGAGTCTGTTGTTGGATAATGTTGTGGTAATGGTGGTGTTGAAGCCCTTTGTGGTTACTCCTAAATTCTCTACTTCCTCTCCATCTCTTTCTCTCTCTCTCTCTCTCTCTCTCTCTCTCTCTCTCTCTCTCTCTCTCTCTCTCTCTCTCTCTCTCTCTCTCTCTCTCTCTCTCTCTCTCTCATTTTGCATCTTTTTCCTCCTCCTTCCCCCTCCTTCTTTCAACATTCCATTCTGGTTCCCCTTCCCCTCCTGTTCTTCCTTTCAACATTCTCTCCTTACAACTTTCTCTCCCTTCTATGCTCCCCCCCACCCCCACCCCCGCCACCCCCGTCAACCGTCCCAGAGCCAGGCAGAAGGGCAGGACGGTTGGTGAAGTGTTTGAGAAATGACAACAACAACAACAACACAACACACTCAAACATTTGTATTATAACCGACCACAACACCAGCTGGAGCGAGGAGAGGGACGGGGGTGGGGGTGGGGCAGTCCATTGTATCCGAGGGGGGAGGGAGGGTGCATATGTGAGGGACGCCGGGGGTATTGAGAAAGAGAGAGAGAGAGAGAGAGAGAGAGAGAGAGAGAGAGAGAGAGAGACTGGAAGTGGAAAGTAGGTAAACAGAGAAACTGCAAAAAAAAAACCAATGCAAGAAAAGAGAGAGAGAGAGAGAGAGAGAGAGAGAGAGAGAGAGAGAGAGAGAGAGAATGTCACGGGTGCTGGAAAGAGTGACATCATTACCTGGAAAGAGAGACTGGCTGGAAGAGGGAGGGAGGGAGGGGGGGATCAACTTCCAGACACACACACACACACACAGACAGACAGGTACGGTAGGTGGTGACGTCAGTGCCCAAAGGATTATTTATATATATTTATCAGTGACGTTGGGGTGTCAGTCACGTGTTGTTGTTGTTGTTGCTGTTGTTATTATTGGTGTTGTTGTTGTTGTTGTTTTTGTCCTTCATATCCTTCCATCTCTCTCTCATCTCTCCTTTTACACACTCTTATTATTATTATCATTTTGTTTCATTCGATTTAAGGGGGATATTATTATTTTTGTGTTGGTAAATCTGTAGCAACTGAATCCTCCAAACTATCCTATTCCAAGCAGCAGAACACCATTTTATTTTTGTTTGCTCATCTGGTCCTGTTTCCTGGCATACTTTGGAGGAATCAAGGCACTCCAATGTAATAAGAGTGAATTATTCCCACCCCCCTTTTTTTTTATCTTTGGGTGAATTTCAAGGATTACTTCCGTCTTATTTCTCCAAACACTTCACTCTCTCTCTCTCTCTCTCTCTCTCTCTCTCTCTCTCTCTCTCTATGCCAGGAAACATACCATTTTTTTAATAATATGTATAGGACTAATGTTATTTTGAAGGAGAGACTATCAATGTGTGTGTGTGCATGTGTGTGTGTGTGTGAGTTAGTTTGAAGGAGACTCAACCAGTGTGTGTGTGTATGTGTGTTATTTGAAGGAGACTCAATCAGTGTGCGTGTGTGTGTGTGTGTGTGCAGTCAGAAATATGAAAGTGCTGACTAAGGCTAGACAGCGAGTGTTATTTGTGCTTACTTCTTAACATGTATGCTGACTCACCGCTGACCTGACCTGCTGACTGACTCCTGACACTGGTACTGGTGGTGGTGGTGGTTGTGACTGACTCCAGGTGACACATGTACAGTTATCTCTAATAATTTCGAGACACCACCTGCTAGAGTCTATATATTTAAGGAGAGGGTATAGTTCTGACATTTTTGGAGATAATGATTCCTTTAAGCTAAGCCTGTCTCACTATTCCAGCCATCCCTAACCAGATACATTGATGATCCAAAAAATAAATCAAGGGGGAATAAAAATGTCAGTTTATCAAAACTATCCAAAATATCTGGTGGTAAATTGGAGGTAATATGGGGACATCTGTCGGGTATAGCATATATGTGTTACGGTAACATCTTCACTATTAAGTGGAAGAGGCATTGCCCTTTATATTTAGCAGAGATAAGTATTAACATCTTCACTACCCGGTGTGACATCTGATTGGGGGGGGCGAGCGCAGCGAGCAGCGCCGCAGGCCCGTGGATGGCGAAGTCAGTGCTTGTAAAATTGAAAATAATAATGGAAATAATAATAATATAATGTCTGTAGCATCTTTATTCCGTGCATCAAAGGCAAAATAATAATTATATGGGGAGATACATTATAAGAAAATTATGATGATCACTACCCACATAAGACCATCACTATACTCCACTTATCATCACTACGCCCCATACATCATCATTACGCCCCATACATCATCACTACTCAAATAAATATTAACAGAAACACTAATCACGGTAATCACTTCACCACTTATCTCTTATCATCACTATTCACCACTTATCATCACTACCCACACACTCATTAGGCCTATACATATAGGCCTATGTATAATAATTGTAAGATGCTATTTTCGTCAACACAAATAATCAGGCATCAATTCAAAATAGTGATCATGTCAATTTAATGAAGTTATAGTTATCATTTCCAGCTTAGAACACAGAAGGACAGAACCGGTTGTACAGTCACCATCTATAATAATAAGTAGCCTAGTCCATCCAGGTCTTGTTGTTTTTAGAATCATCTGACATACATACATACAAACATACCGGTGAACAAAATGACAACGTTTATCGCGGGACTGCTCGGTCAGACACCCTGAGGAACTTCAACAACAACAACAACAACAAACAATGCTTATCCTATCTTACGATGATCATTGTACTTGCTGGCTGTTTTCGAAGCTGGCCTCTGGATTACTTATTATGGGTGATGACTGTACAAATAATCACAGTAGGGTGTGTGTCCTTGTGTGTGTGTGTGTGTGTAAATAGTAAGTAAGGTGTGTTTGTGTGTGTGTGCGTCATCAGAAGAACCTGGTGTTGGATAGGAGATGGGTGGGTAAGCGAATGAACAAATTGAAGTAGTTGTATTCTGTGACGAAGTCGTAGACTCGATCGCCCACGAACCAGATGATATAAACCGTCAGGAATCTCTGGAGGATTAACCACATGACGCCCTTCTGCCTCAACCTCTCCTTCAGTATATACCCCGAAAGGCAACCCCGGTACTACCCGTGGGCGGTGGTGAAGGGGTTGAATGTCTGAGGTGCTTCCCCACACACTTCCTAGGCACTCTTGTAGGGGGCCTAAGGGAAGGCAGGGATGAGTTGAAACCAACTAGGATTGATGAGACTCAGCCACCAGTTAGGCTTTGGGTACGTCTCGTTCACCTTCACGAGGAGTTGTTGTGTCTTATTCCTCTGCTGGACACCCGAGAACACCATCATTCCAGCCACGAAGCTCACCACCAGAATGAAGACGAGTGCGATCAGTGTCCGCAGCAACATACGACCCAGACTACACTTCTCCTCCATACGACCCATACCGGTATCGGCACTCCACTTCTCCTCTGTCGTCTGGTTGTAAATAAATTGGGTCTCTTCTTCCTCTTCTTCCTCTTCCTCTTCCTCTTCCTTTTCTTCTGATATGATGAATGTGACCACGTCTTCTTCCTCTGACCTGGTGGGGATGACCTCTTCTTCTTCTGACCTGATGGGGATGACCTCTTCTTCTTCTGACTTGGTGGGGATGACCTCTTCTTCCTCTGACCTGGTGGGGATGACTTCTTCTGACCTGGTGGGGATGACCTCTTCTTCTGACCTGGTGGGGATGACCTCTTCTTCCTCTGACTTGGTGGAGATGACCTCTTCTTCTGACCTGATGGGGGTGACCTCCTTCTCTTCTTCTGACCTGGTGGGGATGACCTCCTTCTCTTCTTCTGACCTGATGGGGGTGACCTTCTCTTCTTCTGACCTGGTGGGGATGACCTCTTCTTCAGACCTGGTGGGGATGACCTCCTTCTCTTCCTCTGACCTGATGGAGGTGACCTCCTTCTCTTTTTCTGACCTGATGGGTGAGACTTCTTCCTCTGACCTGGTGGAGATGACCTCTTCTTCTGACCTGGTGGGTGAGACATCTAATGACCTCATTGGTGTGATATTTAATCTGCCACTTGAGGTGACCTGTGACTTGGTAAAGGGGTAGGTGGCCTTTGACCTCATGATGGGGTTGTTGGTCTTTGGTTGGCTTCGGCTGAACCTTGTCCTCGTTCTGGGTTTGACCTTTGATGACCTCGGGGTGCTAGGGATGTTAGGGGTGACCTCTGACCTCTTGTTGCCTGACCTTGGAGTGGTAGAGGCTGAGGCGAACATCCAGCTAGGTTTGTTGTTGTAGTTGTTGTTGTTGCTGTTGTCTTGGGTCTTCCTGGACGACTTGGAACTGCTGCCTTCATTATTATCCGTCATTTTTATTTAAGTTAGTTAAGTTAATTTATAACTGAAATTGTACAGAGACAGCGACAATGTTGGAGTCTGACTGTTTTGGAAGTTGAATGAGGCAACCTGGAATACCGTCACACAACATTATTATTACTCTTTGGTGTTGACGTCTGTAACATTAATCATTTAGGACCCTGTGTTCGTGTGTTAAAACTGGAGACTTGTGATTCCTCCTGACCATGCCACGAAACAACCTCCTTCCCTATAGGTGGTGTTTCGTGGTAATAGTTGAAGGACTCATTTATTACCAATTTTCCATTAAGGGGAAAGAAGAAACTCATAATGGGTAAATTGGAGGGCTACTGAATCCCACAAAAAATTATATGTCACGAAATATTACTGACTGACATTAATTATTTAGTGGCTTATTTTTTCCTGGTATAGTTTAGATGGCTGCTCGGTCAACAACAACAACAACAACAACAAGTAGCCTAACACTGTTTATTTTGTTTTCGTGTCGTAGTAAGGAGGAATCAGCATATATATGACAAATAATTCCCAGCACATCTTCACTCTCCACTACACATCTCCTTTTCACCCCATTAGACAGACACACACACACACACCTGTAGGTTAACCCGCTTACAGTAATGGTGGGTGACGGTGTGGTTGTTGGTTGTCTTCACTGTTATTACCGAGAGTCCTGGTAATGTAGAGCCCTTGTAACGAGGAAGGTTGTCTATTAAGTCAGATCCAAGACTTATTGTCATTTTTTTAATTACTTGATTTGATTTGTTTGTATGTATGTGTGTCACTGTGTGTGTGTGTGTGTGTGTGTGTTGTCTATTAAGTCAGATCCAAGACTTATTGTCACTGTTTTAATAACTTGATTTGATTTGTTTGTATGTATGTGTGTCACTGTGTGTGTGTGTGTGTGTGTGTGTGTGTGTGTGTGTATGGTGAAGAAAGTGGAAAGAGAATTAAACTATGCCTACTAAAATATGCTTATCCCTGCAGGTCGTGTTGTTGACGTGGGAACTACACATACATACACACACACACACAACAGGAGTATTTACTGAGGGAGGACCTTACGTCACTACCTGCACCAGCCACAAGGTAATTATGATAATAATAATAATAAATTGATAATAGTAATGATGATATAAGCAATTAGATACAGTACAACATCTTAACTATTTGTGAACCTGGACACATATTATGACTTGTGACTGCATAGCTAACATCTTCATCATCTATATATTTGCATTCTTGCCAGGCGGGACGGGGGGCCAGTCCAAATGACTAACAGGCCGGATTAAACACAGGGGGATCCACGGTGAGTTGTCTACTGTAACACTAGTAAATAAAGTGGACGTATCCTTAACAAATAATTATCAGACAGTTTGGTTAGTTTTCATTGATGTTCCCCAGTGCTTCAATCAATGTATCTTAAAAATTGCAACCATTTTGTTTCGTGGTATACTAAGGAGGAATCAGCAGGACTCCAATGTACCAAAATAAATGGTTCTCCTCTCAATTATCGTCTTTCAGGTGTCGACCATGGCCAGCCTGATGAGGGATAGGAAGAGAGGAAAGGCCAGGGAAAGCATTGATGAGGCAAATATCCACCCACTCCAACCCCACCACAATCCCCAGCACTGCACCCTTCCCTGCAGTCACCCACACCAACATCCACACCAGCCCACATGCAACACCCTCGTACCCACACCGTATACACACCCAAGTACACACGACTCGTACACAACATATACTCTCACACCAAACCAACACACGGCTCACCCACATACACCCATACCTGAGCCACACATACATACACCTGTGTCGTTACTTGAGGTAGAAACACAAACACTACATTCACCTCCATTGCAGTCCAATCATCCACTATCTCTAGGTTTATCCCAGCCAGTTCATAAAAGCTTCCATCTAGGCCAAAACAACCACCACCTTTCCCCAAATGATCCTCCACATCCAACTCAGACTAGGCCTCATCTTTCCAGTCCTCATTTTTCCCCAACCAATTCCTATCCTGCAGAAATCAGTCCCCAGCTCTCCCCAACCACTCCCTATCCAGTCCAGGCCCGCCCTAAGTCAGAGTGGACTAGATGGTGGCATCCCTTAACCGCCATCACACCATCTGACCTGTGCCTGCGGTTGACGAGAATGTCTTCAACACCTTCACGCCTATCTACCGTTGTCTACTGCTGCCTTCTGCTGGTGTGGTCACTTTTGGTGGCTCCTTGTGCAGCCTTCTGCCCCAATAACTGTACCTGTGACACAAAAGTAAGTTTAATTCGTAACCTCTGAACGATGGGGATTTTACGCTGGTGTTTGCAGGCAGCCTCTATATAATAATTACATACAGTATAAGCTATAAAACATTAGTCCTTCAAGACCCCTTTTTTCTAATGTTCTTCTTGGGAATTTCACTATGATGTTTGCAGCCTCTACGTAATATTTGTAAGCCACAAAACCACTACCCCTCAATCACCCTTTATGTTTTTTTCTCCCTCAGGCCTTGGTTGTAGAGTGTGCCCCCTCCAGCATTGATGTGCTGCCCATAACCTTCTTCCCAGCCCTCCAGAGACTCACCATGTATGGCACAGAGATCCTCATACTCAATGACTACTCATTCCTCTACTACCAAGATCTCAGACATGTGAACCTCAGGTAGGAGTCGGTAGTTGTTGTTGTTGTTGTCTTTTACCCCAAATTTGCAAGTACACTGTATATGCTATAAATTTCTCATATTGCACGGGGCTGCTCGGACAGACAGCTTGAGGAACTTCAACAACAACTTTTATTGCAGCAACCAGCTACTTACATATACATCCCTACTATAATTCCAGTAACTGTATTTACATGATACTTTCATTATTATACATTTGGTACTTTTGTTCCAGCAATAATATGATCATGCAAGTGAGTCCTGAGACCTTCAAGAATCAACAGAAGCTCGAGGAACTACACCTTGCCAAGAACAAAATTGCCAACATCACCACCGATACTTTCTTTGGACTCGACCACTTAATCGTGAGCCTTTCGTACCGTTGCCCTTCTTTCTAGCCTTAGATTGCACTCAGCCTCCTTTGAACATTCCCGAGCCGACACCAGATGATTGATTGGTCTTGTATGAGGGAATTATTTATGCATAACCGGTCATCACTTAAAAAGCTAGACTCTATTAATTTTAACATGGCAAAAATGTACCAGCCTTTTCATTTAATTCTTGTTTTGTTTTTTCGGTAAATGTACGGCAGTTTGAGACAAATTATACCTAATATTGTAAATTAACCCTTGTATGCTGCCAAATGAATCTGTTCTCAGATACTGTATGTGGGATGAGAATATGGCCCACTACTGTAGGCCTACCTATTACTGTATGTATCTATGTTCCACAGGATTATGGCACAATAAATTCACCTTTTAAATTACTGAATAATTTTTGTCTTCTGCATTTCTTGTTGGTTTAAATGTTTGATATACAGTTAATGTTTCTCTTCTTGCAGGTGCTGTCACTACGAGGGAACAGTATAGAGTCTGTGGAAGCAGGAGTATTCGTCCATTTGAAACAGCTGGAGGATCTGGACCTCTCAGATAATCAGATACACACAATAGAAGATGAAGCTATGGCAGGCCTTTCTAGCCTGAGAGTTCTTCATCTACAGTCCAACAGGTTACATACTGTACCAGCATCCAACTTGGAGCTTGTCCCAGACTTGGCAGAATTGAGTTTAGGAGGCAATGAAGCCATGGAAATGAGAAGGAATGCTTTCCGGGCCTTGAGGACACTGAAGGATCTTGATCTGTCTGGAACCATAATAGAAGGGGGACTAGTTCGTGAATCCTTCAGAGGCCTGTCTTCATTAAAGAAATTAAATTTAGAAGGTTGTGGACTAACATCTATACCAAGCATCCCACTGAGTGCGTTGCGACAATTGGAAGAACTACACATTGGGCAAAATCTCTTTGTTACACTTCCCAAACATGCATTTAGAGGTAACCTCAACTTACGTTATCTCTTTGTATCAAAATGCCCTTACCTTGTTCACTTAGAGACAAATGTCTTTGAAAATAATCTGAACATTAAGGAAGTGATAATTACAGAAAATCCTAAGTTAACCTTCATAGCTCCAGGTGCCCTGCGGTCCCTATCAGAGTTAAGGTTACTGGACCTCAATAACAACAACCTACAGCACATCAGCCAATATTCTGCCTCGTGGACTGAGATAAAGGAGTTGCATCTGGAGGGTAACCCAGTCTCCTGTAACTGTTCCTCTGCCTGGCTACGTACACTGTTGCTGGCACCCAACACAACCAACAGCAGTGTGGTGTGTGCCTCCCCTCCCAGGCTGGCTGGTACACCCCTTAATGAAACACAGCTTAGTGACTTGGCATGTGGCCTGGATTCCACAGCACAGGGAGTAATTATAGGTGTGGTTGTATGTGTTTTAGTGGTGGTCATAGCAGCAATAGTGTTAGTGTTGCTGTACCGTCATCACAACTCGTGCGTCCACCGCCTCGTGAAGGGTCTGAGAGGGAGGCAGCGTGGCGACGGGGGAACCACTGACCTTCCTTACACCTATCCCTACATATACCACCCGGCCTACACTAACACCTCCAAAGCAGTGCCTGTGACAGAACTCTAGCAGTCGGCCCCATACAGAGTGTAGACCTGCCCTCACTGCCACTGTCTGTCTGTTTATCTGTCTGTCAGCACCAATCATATTCTGTGTTTGTGGAAGATAAGTCATGTGCAAGGTGAAGGTGATGGATGGATGAATGGATCCTGTGTTGACATTGTATCAGTCATTATCATTGCCTTGCCTGTATTGTTTCTTTCATATGGCCAGAGTTCTATACCATCAAAGTTGTAAAAATTGTTTGTACCCTGGGAAGCGGTAATGATCTAACATGGCTAAGCTTTTTTTTTTCTGGTCATGTTAAATCATGTATACAGTATATACATAAATAACTACAGTGGTACAGTACTGTGGCAAACTAAATTTAAGTGAACACAAATGAAAGATGAAGGAAAACACTGAGTTGCTAACTAGTTGTTTGGTTTGCCTTGTTTCTCTTCAGCTTTCTTTGGTGTTTCCTTGCAAATGCATGAATAATGTATGTATATACAGTGTACAGGTATATGTATATACAGTATATATATAGCCATAATATAAAAGTGTGGCTCTAACAATATAATGAAGAGTATAGTACTGAGTAAGCAGTATGACATTGTTTATGGGAAGTTATGTAATTATTCTCTCTTTACAATACAGTACCTGTCTCCTGTCTTTGGAGGAATAACAATAAAGACCAACAAAAAATAAACATGATCGTGTCTGACATTTTGGTGTTAACATTTGCACCGGCTACTTGTGGACAATGTAATGTTATGTATTTATGTTGGTGAGGTTTGGTCCGCCATATAATAAGAGGGAGTTCAACAGGAAGGTGGCCTTATCTGCTGCTTAAAGGAGTAAATCTGGAGCAACCGATTCCTCCAAACTATTCCGGGTAACAGGACACCATTATTTTCGTTAATCTGGTCCTGTTTCATGGCATACTTTGGAGGAATCGGAGCACTCTACTGTACTAAATGTATACCATCCCCTTAATGATTGTAGCGATGAAGTGAAGTGTGTAGCATAAACACTAAATTGCCAGACATGATCGATCAACTCTTTCTACATTTATACTTATTAAGAGTTAAATGTTTATTCTTTTGACTTCAAGGTAGCCTACAGATAAATATGCATCCAGGTCTGTAGGTGGCAAAACATGTCAAAATTTTCCATATGATTATGTAGCTAAACTGTACATGTAAAGTATAGTACAGTACAGGTCTGTAAATAGGGCTGACTCCACAATAAATGCACTTTATTTGCTTCTATAATAGTATCTCATATTATATCAAAGTTTCCCACATCTGCTGCACAGTTTTCCCTACAGTGATCAATATATTAATGGTTCTATCATCAATATTGTATAAAAGTTTCTCACATCTGCAGCACAGTTTTCTTACCGTGATCAATATATAGTATACAGTAATTAATTATCGTTCTAACATCAATAATTCAGTTGTCACTTTCCAGAATATTTGGGTTGGGAAGTTAGAACATTCATTATATACAACTGTGGAGTTAGCCCCTAGAAAGTTCATATTTAGGGGGAAGTACAGCACAGCGTTGGTACAATTGAGCAAGTAGAAAGTGCAAGAAATTTTTTTTGTACTTGGCAATATATTTCATTTTTTTTTTTTTTTTTTTTTTTTTTTTTTTTCAAATTAAACCTTGGTATTATTATCCATGAATCACCAAGACTCCAGAGCCAATGTAAAGTGAAATGTAACTGACTGAAATTTTGTGTGATATGCTACATGTGGCCATATTATACACTCATATTTTATTTGCACTTTCTACTTGCTCAACTTAACATTCAGACCAACTGACTGCGCCGAAGTATCCCAGGAAACGGGACCATTGTAGCAAAATATAATGGTGGTTTGTTTTGTTGCTTGGAATAGTTTAGAGAGGAATCAGCTGCTCCGTATTTAGCAACACCTTATTATATAACTTCCCCCTTAAACCTCATGTGATAATAATAATATGAACAGGAGGAGAAGGAATGGAACACAATAACTTCCAAACAATTCATCTAGATCTAGTCTTGTTTTTTTTTCTTCTTCAGTGATAGTGAGTAATATTTGCCTTATGAAAAACTCTGAATGTTGTATCTATCATCACTACTCTTTACTATTATTATTATTTCTCTTTTTATTATTAATTAAAAGGAAGTGGAGGCATTGCACTTTACCTTCTCTCACACTGATAATTGATACAACAAGGGAATGCAGTCAGTGAGTGGAAGGTGAAGTACAGTATGTCCCTCCTTTGGTTTTAAGGGGAGATTCTTTTGATTCCTCCTATCTATGCCAGAACACAGACACCCTTGACAGTACTGATAGGGGATCAGTTTCTTGGCATAGTTCGGAGGAATCGGAGACCTTCCAATTCACCAACAAAAGAATCTCCCCTTAATACACACACTGTTAATATTTACTTGTATTCCTTAAATCCTCTGTGATAGACCTATTATGCATTGATCCTTCCACAAAGGTGAATGTATTGTAGGATTTTTTAAAAGTTGGTGTGAATATACAGTGAGTTTATATATATCATAGACTGTGATCATTTGTATGGGGATTTTTTTTCTTCACAAAAACAACACATTATGACCGAATTAGCAATAATGAATATCATAGATTTGCACATTTAATAATTACTGTATAATGAATGAAGTTTAACTTTACTGAATACTGTATGTAATTCAGTGTTGTTTAAACTGTCAGATAAATCAGATCTGAATAGTTCCCATGGATTCATGTGACTGAATTACTCCTTAAATACAAGTGTTGTACTGTAAATTTATTCATGACAGATCTTTATGTATTTCTTAATCATAAATTCCCTTTGTTTTGTTAAGTCAAAATACTGTGGATTTATATCTATTTAACAACACAGACATCATTCAGCTGGTAATATGATGGGTATATTGTAGCATACTTTGAAAGAGTCGGTACTTTATCCCTTCAACCAGAATGGGTCAGGATGTTCTCCAACCTCCACATCCATTCTGATTCCCTTTGGAGTTTTCATAGGATATAATCATCCCAGATCTTTCTGAATTTTGGCCTATGAACTTCAGATTTACTTAGTTTGTATTCAGAATACATGGGGTTTATTTGTATTCATCATGGGAGCTGTTCAGAGCTTGAACAATGAGTCTGAAAGTGTTCAGAAAAACTTGAACTGAGATATGATTGTTCATGAACCTACAAGAACTGTATATGGTATGAATAATGAATGAATCAGCACTTTCAATACCCTGACTTACAACAAACCCATCCTGTACACAATATGGGGATTATTTCCTGTACAGAGACAAGTTTTCATGAATTAACATTCTAGTTTCCTATCTCTTAGGTGAAAAGGAATGGCAGCACTAATTATTGTGCCAAGTGGAAAATAATGAAACTATGTGCTTGCTATCATGGCAAATCAAAGATGTGATCTTGTGTTTAGTGCAGCTGTAGTAGGTTAACCCTCTCACACACACTTGACTCACATGTGCAATATATCAATCATTTTCGTGTACAAATAATTGAGAATTTTTGAGTTTGAGAGTACAGTATACAGTAGTACCACATTGTTTCATTTTTGCAGGAACACGTTGGGACACAATATTCCTGGAAATCGTACAAGTTTATATCTTGCAAGTTACAATTCTCTTCCCAGACTGGGCAGACAAATGGAAAATGTAGTAACTCCTTCTGTCTCAGTTCACCCAGCACAAAATATATATCCAAATATAAATGGAGAATATAGACTTACACACACAGTTTTGCAATATCAATCAAATATATTCTTTGTAAACTTCCCATCTGGCAGTCTTTCTACACTTCTTTGTATTGTTGATGTTCCTCAAATTGTATGGCCGAGCAGCCCGTAATTTTCTTTGTGTAATATAATATTTCTCTGGGATGTCCATTAACTTGAAGAAACACTGATAAAACCTAATCAGGAAAAGATTATTCCTCAAACTGACTCAACATCTACATGATATGACGCACTTGGGAGTCAGTCATGCATGAGAGGGTTGGTAAAACTTAGTTGCCATCACTTGACGAGTTATGCAAATTGTTGAGGCTCTGTGTGATCCTTATTTTCAGGGCTGGTATTTGTAAAAGATCTCAAGATATTCTGCAGTCTCTCTGTTAAATTTTCTCTGTTTTGTTATCCGACGTAGAGTGTTTTGCAGCAATAATCATGAGACAGGCAGTGACAGGGTTTAATACAGTGGATCCATAGATGTTACATAGGGATTTTGCACTTGTATTCATTATTGCTCAGCCCATGACATTTTCCCGTGGGACGTTAAACTGAAGCTGATATGACCACACGAGGGAGGTAACCACGAACTATTTGCTATTGAGGACAGGAAATTTTGCAGACTGAGAAATCAAACTATCTCAGTGTACTTATAAGTGGTTAGTAGTTTCATAGCACAGTTTGAAGGAATCTGTTAGTATAATTTTGCCTATAATATCTAGGCCTCTTCATTGTATCTCAGATCTGTTATGAATACCAACCCTGCACTGTAACAGATTACATTTTGTGGCCCAGTAGGAATAGAATCAGTATAAATAGTCAGTTTTAAGGTCCTGTACATTCCTTATGCATATTTTTGTTTACCAACGATGTAATGATTTACAGTAACTTTGATAACATTGTACAGTAGTATGTATGAAAATATCCTGTACAGCACTGTAAAGCTAAGTCATTTGATATTCTATACTTAAAACTGTTGTCATTAAGGGGCATGTAATGTTGTTGGATAGTACAGTACTGATTTATCCAAAGTGTGCCACAACATAGCACTTGTATTAAGGGAGTTTGTGTGACAGTACAGTTTGAAAGAATCAGTATGTACTTTATGGGCTTTAAAAAATTATTCGGCACCCCATGCTGCGATACACATCACAAAGACCAATGACTGTTACTGACGGTGGGAAGACATGCATGATTCAGAATACGTCTAAGGGACATATGCAAGAACATCCACTGTACTGACTTGATGATGGTGTGGTACTGTAATTATGACTCTGTTGTTTATCTAGACAGTCACCGTCGTCAACACCACCAATGTTCTTCCCTACGGTCCAATGTGTCGTGCTTTAAGGGTGCCGATAAATTTTTAGTGCCTTTATCTTTCTTGAGCCGATATCACCACCTTACCATCATTACAACAGTCAGATTAAACACTGTAATGCACCTTCCATTTGTAGTAAAATTTGGGAGCAATTAACAGCCATGTAATGTTGGCAAATTGGAAACTTGTGATATCTCCAGACTGTACCACAAAACAGAACCATTTAGTGTATGTATTGTTTAATGGTACAGTAAGGAGGAAATAACAGACTCCTTGAATTTTAGTGAGGGAAGTAACAGAGCCTTTGTATTGGTGGTGTGTGTGAAGGCATAGGTTGGTGGAATCACTAGTGTTTCTTTCACAGGTAATATATTACCACCATAATTCTAATCACTTTTATTCACCTAAGGGAAACTCTCCCTATTTTAAGAATCAATATAAAGTTGTTTGTATACATGAAGGGATGAAGGTATTGTAAGGTATCTTTTAATGTGACAAAATGCACCTGGTTTCTCATCAAATTTTTTCGCAATTTGGCAAAAGTAATTTTATTGCTGGAATATACCTGTAACAAGATGGAAGTCAGAATTTCTCTATAGCTCTGACGCCTCGTTCCCTCAGGGAATCCACCCAAGGAGGTGGCCACGGCAGAAGGTCCTGTGTACCCAACTGCAATTAATCTCTGAGAGTATATTAGTATCAATTTCAGAATCAGTGTTTTAACTTTCATCCTGTAACCAAAGTACAACTGTAAAAACTACATGACCCACCTCTTAAGGACCCACGTGATGTAGCCAGAAAATTGGAAGTTAGCGAGTCCTTCAATCATTACCACGAAACACCACCTACATTAAGGGAGCTTGTTATGTGGCATTGTCAGGAGGAATCAGAAGCCTCCAGCTGGTCTCATACACGAGTACAGGGTCCTTAATGAATTAAAATATATTTTCTGATCATTAGCAGTCATTTACTCTTCTCATTTATATAAAACGGTTGTGACGCAAGGAAGAGGTTAAACATATGATATCAATGTTATTGTTCTTTTTTACTGTAGACAAATCATTCTTGGTATCCATAACATCTGACAAAATATTTAAGCAGTCTAAACTGTGTTGCAGATTATTGGTGGAATCTACCATTGCTTAGATTATTTCATTTGAAGAAAAGTTGATAAGCACTACAGTAGTGCTATGGAAATGTTTCAGTTGTTGAGAGGGTAAGTGTATATCTTATTGTTTTGTTCTCAATGAAAAATATATTTTATCGTGATTTGGTGCAGTGGCTTTGTGTTCTCTCATCATGTCTGTTTGGCCTCAATATTTGGTTCTTCATTGCGTTTATATCAGGTCAGGGGGCTGGGGATAGCACTACAATGTAATCCAAGCACGTACTACAGTAATAATGCAGGTATTTTCCTCGTTGGTAGAGTAATAATCCATAATTCAGAGTTCATCCGTATAAAGTAGAGTTGGTGCATGATGTCATTATTGTAAAGTGACTTTCTGTGTGAACTACAATTGAGGCTACCGTGATTATATTTGTTTACGAGTAGCACAGTAAGTTATCTTGACAAAAATTGATATCGTGCTTTAAGTCCACTTCATCTGTCCAGGGTGGGTGGACTCGAAGTTATGACTCATGATTGCGTACACGTTAAATATACAAACACTTCTTGTACGGAGAATAAAAGTCAGTTGTATTTTACATTTCACCATCCCATTTCATCTGTCTTGGGTGGACTGGCTCAGAAATGTATCTCAAGATTGTACTCGTTAAATACAGGAATACTTCTTGTACGGAGAGTGAAGTCAGTTGTATTTCACATTTCACCAACACCACATAACAATAATTCAAAGAAATGTGCAGGTAAGGATGATGTTACTAGCTGTGAGGTGCTCAAACCAATAAATCAAAATGCCCATTCCCATTGTACAGTACTTTCCTCAGCAATGCATGAATAAATACCTAAAAACTTTGTACACTTCAGGAGTACGAGCATATGCATTTTTTTATGAGTGTACAGTACTGTATATACAATACGTCTGACACAACCATACAGCTGTGAATTTTTATATTTCACATTCATAGTTTGTTATTCAGTCTTTCCTGTTTTTCCATTTCTCAATAAAGATTCATATGGAGAACGGTATTTTATTTTAATGCACAGTACCATAAGCATTCTCTACTACTGTGAGGTGAGGAAGTGGGAAGTATTGTGGGTAAATGGGTGTAGAAGGAGTAAATGGGAATGATGAGTATCTGGTGGATGTCTGCTGAGAGGGGGTTGTTCTTGGCAAACACCTTCTTTCAGCACAAGATGATTCACAGGCATACATGGAGGAGAAGGGATGAGAGAGGAGAGCAGGAAAGTCTGATTGATTATGTGGCCGTGGATAAAAGGTTAAGGAAGGATGTGTTTGATGTAAAAGTGGTGAGAGGAATGATCCTATGCTCCGACCATTTTGCAGTGTTGGTAAGGATGAAGGTTAGGGTTAAGTGGGAATATAACAGGAGGGAGGTGGCTAGTGGGAAATTAAATGAAGTAGAATATAGGGAGGAATACAAGAGGAGGGTGGGTGAGGTGCTGAGGGATGCAAGGATGGGGATAAGGGAGGGACTGGGAGTGAATGGTGTGTATGAAACTTTAAAAAACTTAAGTGTGTAGGACAGCAGCAGAAATGGTGGGGAACAAAGGACAAAAGAGGGGGAAGAAAGGGAGTGCATGGTGGTCTGAAGAATTATTGAAGGATGCCAGAGGAGATGGAAGAGGGAATACAATGAGTGGAAGAGGATGGTGAGTGAAAGTAAAAGGAGAGTGGATGAGGAGTTTGGTAGGAAATTGAGTGAGTAGTTTAGAGAAAGCAAGACATTATTCTGGAAGGAGGTGAAAAGAGAAAGAGGAGATAGAAAGGTTGGCAGCTTAAGAATGAAGAGAGATGATGGAGTTACTGTGAATGGAAGTGAGGAAATGAAACAGATTGGGATTTTGTTTCATGGCATAACTGTTGGTTTAATAAAGTATCGATTAGGGGGTCGATATTTTTTTCTTTGAGCCTGAGTATAATAGCCAGCGGGAAAAAGTATTAGCTACTGTATATTCAATTGAAGTGCAGAATAATTAATAACTTTAGAGCTCTGTTTGTTTACGTCAGCAGTATATAGTTTAGTAGTGTAGTTTTGTTAACAATGCTTCAGCAGCTTCTTTTTTTTAGTGGTTGGTTGATTTATGTCAGCAGTTTCTATTTTTTATATTTTAGTAGATTATTTGTTGATAGCAGCAGTTCCTTTATTTTTTGTTCTAGTCAGTTTATTTACAGTACTTAATTAAGCAGTTCCTTTTTTTTAGTGGTCGGTTTGTTTTCAGTACTTGAGCAGTTTATATATTTTTTAGTGGTCGGTTTGTTTACATCAGCAGTTCCCGGGGAGTCGTCCAGTGTCATTATAAACAAAGTCTTGATCCCTGGAGACGTAGTGGAGATCATTAGACTTAACACAACCCATGGCGTGGTATCTGCCGGAGCTCTCGATGGGGTGGGTGAAGTGGCCAGGTCCCAGGAGGCCCCCCAAGAAGCTGAAGGTGCCGTAGCTGGTGATGGAGTGGTCCCCAAGGCTCACCAAGGCCATGTCCACCACTTCGTTCTTGTCTCCTGCAGGTTGAAAGTGAGTTACGGGGGAAGTACAGTGTTGGCAAATCTGGAGCAACTGATTCCTCCAAACTATTCCAAGCAACAGGACGCCTTTATTTTTGTCCATCTGGTCCTGTTTCCTGGCATATTTTGGAGGAATTAAGGCACTCCAATGTACCAAAAGTATACTCTCCCGTTAAAAAATAGGCTATGATTTAGAGGGGAGGTGGCCGAGTGGTTAGTGTACTGGAGATCGATTCCTCTCAGGTTCATGAGGACCTGAGAATATTTACTCTTTCGATTTGAGTTTCAGGCACTAACTATAATTATGTCCAAGCTAATGTAGAACAGGCTATTGATGATTCCTCCAAACTATACCATGAAACATTATCTCTCTCTCTCTCTCTCTCTCTCTCTCTCTGGCGCTATAGGACCTCGATGTTGCGGCGCCTAATATCAATCAATCTCTCTCTCTCTCTCTTTTTTCTCTCTCTTTCTCTCTCTCTCTCTCTCTCTCACCTGCTGTAATGACGTCACGGCCGGATAGAATCTTGGTACACCACCTTAGATCATCACTCACTACCAGGAATACTGACCTCTTCTCCCTGCAACTATAATGTAAAGAGGGTAGTAGTGGTAGTGGTAATAGTAGTAGTGGTGGTGGTACGGAGTAAAATTATGTAAAGATGGTAGTAGTGGTAGTGTTCTTGTTTCTAATAGGTTTAAGTTGGTTAATATATTTGAATATGTATAATGTAGGGTTTTGTATCTTTAGGGTTAATTAGGTAAGTTAACATGATATTATAAGTATATTGTAAGGGTAAGGTAAAATTATAGTTTATACTCAAGTTCCCTGTGTGTGTGTTGTGTGAAATGAAATCCCAAGGCTTTGCGCATGCTCAGAGACACGTCCGGATTCTTTCCCTCCCATAAGTAGATAAGTAATATATATATAACATAATTCGTTTCCTGTATGTGGACATCCCTGTAAAATTACGGTAAAATTAATTGAGGGTCGTTAACTAAATACGGTATGCGAAAGAAAATCAAATATTAAGCAAAAAATATATAAAAATTTAAAATCCTTCGAATCACCAATGCATGTTTCGAGACTCAGTGAAATTGTGAATGTGTAGTCAGTGTAGAGCAGCTAAGGTGAGGTGAGGGACGCCATCACTCCAACTCCCTCATTTTCGTGTCTTTTCATTTCGTGTCTTTCACTCCAATACTCATCAGTCTCGACAGGTTGGTTGGTGGTTAGTAGTTCGTCCAGGCAGCAATACAGTAGAAATAAATCCCCCTTTTCTTTCTTAGTTTTGAATCCGTAAAGGTGTGTTTATATCTTTATGTATGTGTGTTTGTGTGTGTTTATATCTTTGTGTGTGTGTTTGTGTGTGTTTATATCTTTATGTGTGTGTGTTTGTGTGTGTTTATATCTTTGTGTGTGTGTTTGTGTGTGTTTATATCTTTGTGTGTGTGTGTTTGTGTGTGTTTATATCTTTATGTGTGTGTGTGTTTGTGTGTGTTTATATCTTTATGTGTGTGTGTGTGCCTTCATAGACTATAAAATTATCAATCCTGTCTGCACAACATTTGCCACACACTAGCAAGCAAGCAAGCAAGAAGACTGAGCAATCACCATACACACATACATCATCAAGCATCACTGTGCAAGCGTGTGATTGACGAAAAGCTTGTTGTATGGATATGGTTCAGTCATTTGCGCAAACCATCAATCACACCCACACACGTACGATGGTTATTGTCTGCTCAACCACCCAGTTTGCGCAGGCATGATTGACAGTTTATGAAGGCATTTAAGGACCCTGTGATCGTGTATGAAAGTTGGAGGCTTCTGCTGATTCCTCCTGACATTGCCACGAAACAAGCACCGTCCATATAGGTGGGGTTTCGTGGTAATATTTGAAGGACTCGCTAACCTCCAAATTTCTGACTACATCACAGATTCACAGAGTCCTTTAACTATCTTTGTACAGGAAAATGAACAACTTTAGTAATTAGTGATGTATAGTTAGAAGAGTGAGCAACGTACCGTAACTAATGTAACACTCCAATTTTTTTTACTTTAGTAATTCTTCTTTTAACCCTTTCGCTGCCGCTTTGTTTACGCTTGGTAACTGGCGTGTGCCGAATTATTAATTATGTAATCGTTCCAGGAGAGGTACAATAGCTATTTATGATATATATATTTATTATTTAACTTTGGTTATAGATTTTGTTTTGTTTTTATGAAAAATCGATAATTTTGGGGATTAAGATGTGAAAATTTACCGAGGGCTTGGAGGTCAATGGAGGACGCCGTGAGGAAGCCAGTTTTGATGAGTATAATATTAGTTTAATTTAGATATTACCATGTGTGCAGAGTAAGAAGCCAAAGGGCATAAAGTGTATATTATATCTGACAGCAAAAAAGGATGCAGAGTAAGTGTTATTAATTATTTATTGAAGATGATTGTATAACCGGCTGCCTGTCTTCGTCCTCAGATTGTGGTCGCCATATTGTCGGTATCAGTGTTGCCATGTCTTTTTTGACGAAATTCCCTCACTTCAACATCAGAATTTCCCATTTTACCTCAATTATTCCCTGTTTACTCAAGAACGAACTGTGCATTATTTCCCTGTGTGGACTTCAAAATTCCCTACAACAGATAAATTTCCCTGCACCTGGCAACACTGGTCGGTGTACCGTCTATACCATAAATATCAAGTCGATGAACTGTGTCGGTGTCAGTGGTCAATATTATAATTAATTAGTCAGTATTCATAGTCAATTTGTCCTTATGGTGGTCTCCCTGTATAGAATTTATCAGTTGTTTTGGTGGATTTAAGTAATTATTCTTTTTGTTTAATTAAGTAGGTGTCTCGTGTGTGTGAAATAGTTCGTTCGGGAAGCACTGGTATTTTATTTCAGAACGTAGGGTGCCGACGATGTGAGAAATCTATCTCCATCTGCGTTTTGTAAAGGAGACTGTGTGTGTGTGTGTAGTGTGTACTGGGCTAACTGTTAAGAGTGAGTGTTTTGGTATTTATCTTAGTCCAATTTTTTTTTTTTTTTTTTTTTTACATCTTTCTTCAGCGTGCCATGTTTAGTTTTTTTTATTTATCATAGTATGTTAAGGGGTTAGTGATAGACCCCTATATATTTTTTTGGTAGTAGCCAGTTATGTTAATTAGATTCATAACTATAAATATTTCTTGTGGTCAAAATATATATACATATATATATCCTCCCTCCTTTCCTCACTCTTTCCCCCCTGATTATCCCTCCTTTCCTTCATTCTATCCTTCCTCCCCCCTGACCCTACCTACTTTCCTCCCTACCACTCCTCGTACACACACACACACATACATACCTCCTCCTGTAGAAGTCAAAGGCCCCTTGGAAGTAAACACTATCCAGCTGCGTCAGGTTATAATGTCTACTGATATATCTGGTGTAGTCTCCTCTCCTCACGTGTACAGTCACCACCGTCACTTCCTCCCGGCGCGTCACACCCAGTCCCAGCAGCGCCTTCTTCATGTTGGCTTGGGCACGCGCGATGACCCAAGGTTTGAAGACCAGCAGACGACGGGCCATGTCACGGTGGGTCATCAACAGGTCACGGGGACAAGGGTGGTGGTACACGTAGTATGACCTGAGGGTACCAAAAAAAATACCGGCCTTAAAGATATGGTGAACGATGGGACAAACTGGTGTATCGAGTTGGTAACGAGACAGTGTGAGGTTCATTTTCACAAACCACAAACCGTAAATGAACCTCAGCCTGTCTCATTACCAACCCCCATACACACACACACACACACACACACCAATATAACCTCCATACACACATGCATACACACACACCAATATAACCTCCATACACACATGCATACACACACACACACATCAGTATAACCTCCATACACCGGTTTGTCTGATCGTTCAGTATATCTTTAATAACACTGTCTTCCCCTTTCTGTCAGCCAACAACTAACCACCCAGCTATCCAACCACTAACCACCCTACCACCAAACCAACCCTCAAGGCAACCACAACAACACAACACAACACAACCACAACAACACAACCACAACAACAACACAACAACCACAACAACAACAACAACACAACCACAACAACAACCACAACACATCATTTACCTGTCCATCAATGTGGGTTTGGAAGTGGTGGCGTGCGCAGAGCTGTCGTTGTTGTTGTCGTCGTCGTTGTTGTTGTTGTTGCCCCTCTGCTGTACAACCTTGAGGACCTGACCATAGAGGAGAGTGTGGAGGAGGTGGTACTTGATTCTGTGTGTGTTCTTGGTGAAACATTGGAAGTCTTGGACGGGTAAGTCGATCCCTTCAAAGGAGGTGGTCAGGGTCGTCTGCATCTTCTTGGTTATGGACACCTGGTGCATGAAGAGACAGAGAGAGAGAGAGAGAGAGAGAGAGAGAGAGAGAGAGAGAGAGAGAGAGAGAGAGAGAGAGAGAGAGAGAGACAGAGACAGAGACAGAGAGAGAGAGGGAGGTAGATATTATTATTATAATTTTTTTTTTTTTTTTGCACACTCACATACACACGTATATACATTAATTCGAACACTATAATTATATATATATACACACACATCAATTCGAACACAATACACACACAGAGAGAATGGATTGTACACACACACACACACAACCAAATTCAATAATGCCACACAGAGAAATCGTACCAAAAGAGTAAAATTATAGTAAAAAAAATAACACGCACACATTGTAAATAATAATAATAATTGGTCTTACCCTGAGTAAAATTATAGTAAAACAAAACAAAAACAAACAAACATTGTAAATAATAATACTAATACTAATGTGTCTTACCCTGATACCATAAAGATGTCTGAGGAAGTAAAGACTGAGGTACTGACACATGTTGTTGCCAAGGCGGCCCCCGTCGTGGATGATCACGTGAGGCGACCCACACTCTGTTTACGTACAAATTAAGGGGGGGTGCAACATACAGTAAAACAGCAATTACAAGCATAAAATAGTACAGGGGTTGGCAGAACTAATAACATTTATATTAGTTCATACCTGCACCTTTGGCTTAAAACAAAAAAACACCATGTTTCTGAAAGAACAATGCCCTATGTTAAAAAAAAATGAGAGCAATCAGAAAAGTTTTTCACCTCTAATTATACATTTTTATGAGGCCGAAATCATGCGGGAAAGAGATCACCGACCGAGAACTTCCCCAACTTTGTTGTTAACAATTATTTTATCTGGTGAAAAGTGGCAGTTATTCTTAGATTCGTGACGTCGGGGGTAGACAGGCTTGGGGTGGGTAGAAAGCCTGTTCCCTATTCCCGCATCTCCCCTAACCCTCCCAAGCCTGTCCCCCTATTCCCGCACCCCCTTAAACAACAGGCCACCATTATTTTTGTTCATATGGTCCTGTTTCCTGCATGGCATACTTTGGAGGAATCAAGGCACACACCCTAGTGTACCAAGCGTATAATATATCATAACCCCTTCATTCTGAAACACATTACCTGTTTGTGGAACGATTCGTGGAGGCAGGAAGGGAGGACTGGGAATACAATTATATGGGAAGGGGGTCGGATGGATGAAGCTTCTATCTACTCCTACTCCTCCACCTCTTCCTTCGTCTCCTCCTCCTCCTTTATCTTTTCCTCCTTCGCTTCCTCCTTCTCCTCCTCCTTTATCTTCTCCTTTTCTTCCTTCGCCTCCTCCTCTTCCTTCGCCGCCGCCTCCTCTTCTTTCGTCTCCTCTTCCTTCATTATCTCCTTCTCCTCCTTCAGGTTGGGGTTGAGAAGGACCCTGGACACTCCCTTCTGCACCAGTCCGTCGCCCCCCAACAACAACACACACACACATAAAGACAGAGGGTGAGTACAGAACTATGGTGCATGTATATACAATAGTAACTTAATTCTCTCAGTCAACCAGTCGTAAAAGGCAGCTATGTAACTTCTCCAACTGTCCCTTTTCTTTTTCATCAATCAATCAATCAAGAAATCAATCAAACCCTCATGCAGCTAGCCACAATAAGCCTGAATAACTTGTTGCATTTCCCTGTGAATTCAATAACAAAGCACATGCAGTTCCCCTTCCATTCATCCATCCACACTCTCGCATTTAGTCAGTCACTCAAACCATCCTAGTAGGTGCTTGCTTCTGTTATGATATTGAGGCTGCCTGAGGGGACAAACATTATTTACTATTTTGGACACCATTGGACATTGAATGGAGTTTGTGTGTGTGTGTGTGTATAGCCTATTAGTCTACTCTGTGTGTGTACAATCCATTCTCTGTGTGTGTGTTTGTGTGTGTAGTAGTAGTAGTCTATTCTGTGTGTGTGTGCAATCCATTCTGTGTGTGTGTGTGTGTAGTAGTCTATTCTGTGTGTGTACAATCCACTCTCTCTGTGTGATTGTGTTCAACTGGACGTGTTTGTGTTTGTGTACGAAGGTAAACAAAATCCAGTTTGTTTGAGGGTTGAAAGAGTAAATAAAGTACGAGTGTATGTTTGTTTGTTTGTTTGAGGGTTGAAAGAGTAAAAAATGAAGTACGAGTGTATGTTTGTTTGTGTGTTTGTTTTGTTTACCTTTACCAGGGCCGTCCCGTTGAAAAGGTGGCACTTTCGACTCGTTGGATTTCTGCTCAGACTCGCCAAGATTACCACTGTTCTGCGCAGGTCCTTTCCCACCTAAACCACCACTACCACCTCCACCAGCAACTTGTGGTTTTGGTTGGGGTTGAGGTTGTTGTGGTGGTGGTTTATGTGGTTGTGGTTGTAGTGATGATAGTTGTGGTTGTTGTGATGATGGTTGTAGTGATGGTGGTAGTGATTGTAGTTGTGATGATGATGATGGTGGTAGTGATTGTAGTTGTGATGATGGTTGTGGTTGTTGTGATGATGGTGGTGGTGTTTTTACTTTAACTTTAAGATATACCAAGTCACTATGCATCAGACCAGCTGTATACATCACCAGTAATCCCACACACGTATACAACACCACTTTTTTCAACCCAGGACGTCTCATTTTTACCCTCCTTTCCTCTATCTGTTCTTTCCTCTATCTGTTCTTTCCTCTTTTCCTCCTCTTTTCTTTCTCATTCAGATCTCCCTTCTTTCCTCCTTTCCACTGTCCCTCCTTTCCTCCGTTCCACTGTCCCTCCTTTCCTCCGTTCCACTGTCCCTCCTTTCCTCCGTTCCACTGTCTGTCCCTCCTTTCCTCCCTTCCACTGTCCCTCCTTTCCTCCCTTCCACTGTCCCTCCTTTCCTCCCTTCCACTGTCCCTCCTTTCCTCCCTTCCACTGTCCCTTCTTTCCTCTTTTCCTTCTCTTTTCCTTCGTGCTTACATGCTGTCCCTCCACTCAGTCACCATCACCTCTTCACACACACACAATGTTAACACGGTCGATGTCAGTGTGTTTATTTAGCGTTTATTTAACTATACAAGGGGAGATCTATTTTCTTGTTGTTAAATAGGAAGGCTATATACTGATTCCTCCTATAACACTACACCACCAGAAAACGTACCGTAACACACACACACACACACCCGATATCGAGGGAGTGTAATTAACAAATGAGAAAGCCAGTGCCGGCTCTTGACACACACACACACACAGGACAGCCACGTCACATGTTCTGAACACACACACACACACACACACACACACACACACACACACACACACACACACACACACACACACACACACACACACACACACACACACACACACACATATTCAGGACAGCACGCCACATATTCTAAAAATACACACACACACACACATATTAAAAAAAAAGACATAGGTGTGAGTGAAGTTCAGGCACCTTCAAAACCCCAAAGACTTGATCATAAAAAAAAATCCAACCTTTGCATATTTGAATATTTATATATATTAATCATTTCGTTCAAGTTAATAAAATGGTGTGTGTGTGTGTGTAAGTAAGTAAGTAAGTAAGTAAGTAAGTGTGTGTGTGTGTGTGTGTGTGTGTTGGTTAGCATATTCTGGCCATCTCCTTTATTGTATATCTTAATTGGAGTGCTTTGATTCCTCCAAAGTATGCTAGGAAACAACAGGACCAGATTGGAATAGTTTGGAGGATTCAGTTGCTCCAGATCAACCAACACCATTTTACCTCCTTAATTAAGAGGTCGGGAGATCGATCCTCTCAGGTGAGGGCCTGAGAATATTTACTCTTCCGATTTGAGTGTCAGGCACTAACTATAAGGCCACCGAACGTCGTAAAACACCCTCACTGGTACCATAACACCCTCACTGGTACCATAACACACACTGGTACCATAACACCCTCACTGGTACCATAACACACACTGGTACCATAACACCCTCACTGGTACCATAACACCCTCACTGGTACCATAACACACACTGGTACCATAACACCCTCACTGGTACCATAACAGCTGCAGTATTTGGGAATTACCCTCACTTCCCTCTCTCTGTGGCTGGGTACCAGTTCGGAAGTCGTGACATGTGTGTGTGTGAGTAGCAGTTGACCTGGGCCACAATAACGGGCTTGATTAAGCCTATGTCCAGTGTCAGAACATAAAACAAAAAACTATTCCAAGCAACAGAACACCATTATTTTTGTTCATCTGATCCTATTTCCTGGTATACTTTGGAGGAATCAGGGCAATCCAATATTCCAAGATTATACTATCCCCTTACGTGTCTGTGTGTGTGTGTGTGGGGGGGGGGGGGGGGGTTGTTCGTGTGTGTGTGTCTGTGTGTGTGTCAACCCCTGAGGCAAATGTTACCCTTTTATCATTCGTGAAGGGTGAAAGGTGATATGGTAATGATGTCAGGTATAGATACAGGTGTCGGTGGGCTTCGTTTGGGTTACATTGGAGTGACTTGATTCCTCCAAAGTATGCTAGGAAACAACAGGATCAGATGAACAAAAATAATGGTGTTCTGTTGTGTGTGTGTGTGTGTGTGTGTGTGATTGACTCGGAGGTGCATGTGTAACTCTGTGTGTGTGTGATTAACTCTGAGGTGCATATGTTACTCTGTGTGTGTGTGTGTGTGATTGACTCTGAGGTGCATGTGTTTTACTCTGTGTGTGTGTGTGTGTGTGTGTGATTGACTCTGAGGTGCATGTGTTTTACTCTGTGTGTGTGTGTGTAATTGACTCTAAGGTGCTCAAGGAGATCTTTCATTCCCAACAGGTGTTCATTAATATGTAAATGTTTCCTGTGGGTGAATTGAGTGAAAATGTGCATGTGTGTAATGTATATATTAGTCTCTTAAATGGAGTCTAATTACAGCCTACTATATCACAAAGGGAAATTCTGATGTTGAAGTTAGGGTAAAAAGGGAAATTCTGATGTTGAAGTTGGGGTAAAGAGGGAAATAATTATTGTACAGTCGGCGGCAGAAGTCGTGTCGCCTCACCTACTTCAACAATACAGGCAGTGTTCATGGACTCGAGAAATATGCGCGTTTTCTACACCTAAAAATCTTGAGTCTATAGCCGTCATCTGGACGTCAATCGGATATGAAGTTCGCTTGGGTGAAACCAAGCCAAAGCGCAAGCGGAACTGTTCTGGTCGGTCAAAAGGATTCGACGATCCACCAAGATGGACCCTGCTGCCAGCCACTGAAACCAAGACCAACCACGTATCCATCCAAGCTCGCCAAAAAGCAGTGATTCGGGGAGCTTGGGGAAAGGATAGGAGAAGTATAGCAGTAAATATGGCGGCCATTAAAGATATGACAAAAAATTAATAGTATAATTATACATGAATTGTAGGTGCAACAGGCTGTAAAATAGTGATAGCAACACAAATAAGGCTTTAAGTATAGCAATGACAGATTAGAGCAGGTGTAGAGTTCCTATTAGTCTACCATTTCTACTAAAATAGTTGTTAAAACCTGGAGAATCACGATAATGATATAAATTAATATATTTTTTTTTTTATGTTCTCGTATCTAATTTAACTTATATGAGATTATATGGATTGCTTAGGGGTTATGTGACCCATTCTTGATAATTATGTAATATCATTAAGGTGAAGGGAAGTATTGTACTTTATTGGAAATCAGTTCTTGGTAAAACTATAGAATCATGCCAACATTTTCTGTTTTTAATCAATCTTAAAATACAGGAATGGACTTTGACTTTCACCGGTTCTGACTTAAACACAGTATCACTGTAGGATATAAGAGGTCCACCTTCATGTGTATTTCAAATGTGATTGCAGTAAAAGTTTTACCATTACCATCACCGTAAAAGTTTTACCATTACCATCACCGTAAATATTTTACCATTACCATCACCGTAAATATTTTACCATTACCATCACCGTAAATATTTTACCATTACCATCACCGTAAATATTTTACCATTACCATCACCGTAAATATTTTACCATTACCATCACCGTAAATATTTTACCATTACCATCACCGTAAACTTTTTACCATTACCATCACCGTAAACTTTTTACCATTACCATCACCGTAAATTTTTTACCATTACCATCACCGTAAACTTTTTACCATTGATAGGATCTACACAATAACCAATGGCTTTAAAAACACAGTTATGAACTACAATAACTGGGGAATATGAAACAAGAGCTGTAACGAGACCTGTGTGCATATAGTTGTGAGGAAGAATGGTTCACTCATGTTCACTACAGATTCAACCACCAGAGTCACTTTTTTCCATCTTTATTTGTCAGTCAACTGTGTTCTGGCTCCCTTTCTTACAGATTCTTACAGATGATTCCCGGGGAGAGGCTTGTTAGCCTATGAGACCCGGCTCAGAATTCTCTCTAGTATGAACATCGCGTGTCTCGGTGAAGCAAGTGAGGCGACAGAACATTTGCCGCCGACTGTACAGTAGGGCCTATGTTGAAGTCGAGGTAAAAAAGGAAATTATTCTGATGTTAAAGTAAAGAAGGGAAATTCTGATGTTGAAGTTGGAAAAGAAAAGAAAATTCTGATGTTGAAGTTGAGACAAAAGGGAAATTATTCTGATGTTGAAGTAAAAAAGGAAAATTATTCTGATGTTGAAGTAAAAAAGGAAAATTATTCTGATGTTGAAGTTGGAAAAAAAAGAAAATTCTGATGTTGAAGTCAAGGTAAAAAAAAAAAAAGGGGGGGGGAATTCTAATAATAATAATAAAGGTGAATAAAGGTAGGAAAAATTAATAATATCGACAAAAAACATGCAGGATCTGGCAACACTGACATTCCTCCTCGCTGACTGAGTGACCTGGCAACACTGAGTCCATCTGACACTACATTCCTAACATGTAAACAAACAACACGTGTCTTTTTCTTCTCTATCTCTCTTTCTACATGTAATTATTAAGTTATTTTTTTGTTTAATTATTACATTTTCTCTGCTTTTGTTTTGTGTAATGTGTAAAATAACTGCGTGTACTTATATTATTAGTTATTGATATTGTTATTGTCATTTTTATTATTTTGTTGTTATTGTTATTCCTGTTAGTGATATTATTGTTAGTGATATAATTATTATTGTCTGGAAGGTTATACCGATTTTGTGTCAGGTCAGGTCAGGAAGGTCACCCCAATCTCGTCAGGTCAGGAAAGTCACGCCAATCTCGTGTCAGATTAGGTCAGGTCAGGAAGGTTACCCCAATCTCGTCAGGTGAGGTCAGGAAAGTCACCCCAATTTCGTGTCAGGTTAGGTGAGGTCTGGTTAGGAAGGTTACTCCAATCTCGTGTCAGGTTAGGTCAGGAAGGTCACCCCAATCTCGTGTCAAGTTAGGTTAGGTCTGGTTAGGAAGGTTACTCCAATCTCATGTCAGGGTAGGTTAGTTCAGGAAGGTTACTCCAATCTAATGTCAGGTTAGGTTAGTTCAGGTCAGGAAGGTTACCCCATTCTCGTATCAGGTTAGATTAAAGTTTGACCTGTAACGTTAGTAAATTTATTTATTTTTTATTGTGGCGAAAACGCAGTAATTCCGTTCTAAACTATTAACATGACCTCGGATATATGTTTTGTGTTCACTCCAGCATTCACAAGTTGTAATTAAGGGGGTGTGGGGATAGGGGGACAGGCTGGGGGAGGTTTGGGGGGTGCAGGAGTAGTGGGACAGGCTTGGGGGGGTGCGGGAATAGGGGGACAGGCTTGGGGGTGGTGCGGGAATAAGGGGACAGGCTTTCTTCCCACCTCAAGCCTGTCCCCTACTCCCAGACCCCCTTAAGTACTGTACCTTGTTATGTTAATTTTTGGTGTTCAGTAATTTCCCTGGGATGACATTACGTTCATATAAAAAAAATGAGTTAGATAGATAAATGAGTGAACCAATGTATTTTCACTGGATTAAAACGAAAAAAAAAAAATGGAATACACATCTTCAACGTAATTTTTCAGTAATAACCTTTTTCTTTTCTTTTTTCAGTGAAGTGGTGTGCATGAAGTGTCGGGATGTTGGTTCCTATATTTACCCTCAACTTGAACCAGAAGATTATACCCGGGCGTGTGTGCATCGGGAAGTATGACACCGCCCACGCCTGTCTCACCGCCTCGACGACCGCGGACAAGGTGTGGTGGTGAGGTCGTGGAATTGTTATCGTTGTACAGTCGCGGCACATATTTGACTACATTTCTCCTTACACCCCCGCTCCCCCCCCTTGATCAAGGACCATGTGCCACAACTGTACAGTAATCATGTACAGTATTTATGTTTGCTTTTGTTGTTGTAGCTATAAAGGCTGTGTAGTGATGTGGGAGGAAAAATAGCCCATCATCTGTTTGCAACTGGTTTATTGTCAATAGAAATTAACAGCATCACATACTGTATATCTAAATTATTGCCTTGGTGGGCGGCCATGGGCGACTACAGTAGCACTTGTAGCAAATAGCCAAAAGGAGTATAAAAATCTGTTTTTACTCTAGTTACATCTGACCAGTTCCTGCACACACAACTCTGTGGAGAAAGAGTATACTGTACTATATTATTTTTTATTTGATTGCAGGTATTCATACACAACCCACACCAGAGGCTGGGTATCACAGGAGGTCGGATGTCCCTGAGTCAGAGCAGCGCCGAGATCTCTTTGCTCAACATCAATCAGACAGTGTCGGCCATAACAGCTGGTGTGTTGACGCAGCCCAGGCACGGCGACACCCTGGTTGTCGGCACCCCAACAAACGTCCTGGCTTATGATGTTCAGAATAATGCGGATGTATTTTATAAGGATGTGAGTTGATTTTACAGTTAGGGTCAAAGGTCTTAATATTTCCCGTCTCATGATGAACCTTATTGTATCCTCTGACTTGTGATGAACTCAAAGAAAGATTCATTTACGGATAATTTTAAACAGATAAAGATACATTCACAAAATTATAAATTCACAAGACATCCACTGTCAGCTGTTATTGGTGACAAACATTTTCTGTGATTGTGACCCTTGTACTATAGCAACAAATTGGTACCGGTACTGATTAAAATTGGACAGCTTTGCTTTATTGTCTGTTTAGGTTTCAGACGGTGCAAATGCCATCACCATTGGTAAACTGGGGCGCCATGTATCACCCTTGGCTCTCATTGGCGGCAACTGCTCCATCCACGGGTTTGACAGCGAGGGGAATGACCCGTTCTGGACCGTCACGGGCGATAATGTCTCCTCCCTCACCCTGACTGACTTTGATGGAGATGATGAAAATGAGGTAAATAATTTGTTTGAGGATAACATTGGTTCCCTGTTAAATTAAGAATAGTCTGGTGGTAATAGAAGTATATTCCTGCTGGATGCATCATACATAAATAACCTTGGCTGCAGTTGCTGGTGGGGTCCGAGGACTTTGACATTCGGGTGTTCAAGCACGAGGAGATCCTGTTCGAGATGTCCGAGACAGAGGCGGTGACGGCACTCTGCCCGATGCATGGGTCGAGGTTCGGCTACGCGCTCGCCAATGGTACCGTTGGGGTGTACGAAAAGCTGTCACGCTGGTGGAGGATCAAGGTAACTAAATTCAATATTTTTTTATTTACTTTGTTGGGGATAATAAATTCTCACCACTATTATTTGAAGGAGGTTTAATGGGAGAATCTTTTGTTAGTAAGTTGGAGCTCCGCTGATCCTCCAAACTGTCTCACTAAACAGATCCCCACATTAGTAACTTTGAGGTGGTTTGTTCCCGAGGTTAGGCTACATGGAAGAATCAGTAGCCCTCCATTTTACCCAAAAGAGGGGTTATCTGCTTAACACAATATCCTTCCCATCCTTCCCCATCTTCACCAACTCCACCTCACATCATCATCAACACCTCACCCTTATGCTCCCATTTCTTTTTCTGCCAGTCCAAGAACCACGCCATAGCCATCTACAGCTATGACCTGGATGGGGATGGGGTGCCGGAGCTCATCACAGGCTGGAGCAACGGCAAAATCGATGCCAGGAACGACCGCAGTGGGGAAGTTGTCTTCAAGGTGGGAGAGTGGACAGGCAGCCTGTTGTCGCTTTGCCTCCTCTGATATTTCTCTTGGTTTGTTATTGTGTTCCCATTTTGTTCTTTTTATTTTTTATTTTTATTGAGTTTTATCATTACTGCACTTTCTTTTATCTCTTGGTTTCCTGTTGCATTCACTTCTTGTTCTTTTGATTTCGTGCTGTTCTCAAGAATTTTTTTTCTGTTTTATTTTCCTTCATCATATCCTAATTTTTATTTGAATTCTCATTGGTTATTCTTTTTATAAAACCTCATTTCTTTTCCCTATCTCCATCATGTGCTCCACATTAGAGAAATTTTAAGGTGGGCCAAACTGACTGTGGTGTTGGCCAGAAACAAATTTCATCAAATCAAAGCAAATTAATTTAATCTAATTTTGACATCTACTGTATGATGTTTATGTTATGATAAAAATATTTCTTGTAGATGCAGACGGGCATTGTATTTATAGATGTGATTGTTTCAGGACAACTTTCAGTCAACTGTGGCAGGAATTGTACAAGGAGATTACCGCATGGATGGCAAGAACCAGCTGATATGTTGTTCTGTTGATGGTGAAGGTTGGTATTGAATAAAACTTTGTACAGTACTGTCTTACCAATCATTATTATTATTACAGTTGCACATTTTAAGACTTCATTGATTAATGTCATCCTCTTGCATTAGCATTTATGCATGTGTACCAAAAAGATTAGAGAAACCTCATATGAAGAATTTTATCCATAATGACATTTCATCCTGATGGGGTGTAAGAAATGTCACAGGGCCAATACGTTTTTATAGTAAAGTGTATTTTAATACACTTTATAATAATCTGCCAACATGTGCCAACTAAGTATGCTTCATTTTCATTGCCCCATCCTTTAACAAACCAATGTAACTACTACTGTATTTAATTTCCAGTGTGAAGGTACTGTACCATCCATGAATATAACCAGCTTAATTGCAACTGTATTTCATCCCCAGCCATTAACAAAACAAGCTTAACTGCTACTGTATTGTATCCCCAGTGAGAGGGTACCAGCCGTCCACCGCCGAGAGCCGGTACTCAATGATGGACGTGAACATAGAGCAGGAGACGATACGAGAGCTTAGCCAACGCCGCCACAACCTGCTGCTGGAACTCAAAAACTACGAGGAGAACCAGCGCATGGGGTCGTCTGGTGAGGTCGTACATGGCAAACCTTCCACTGCTGGCGACCAAGTGGGCATCATACCTGTGAGTCCAGCCTGTGATTGGTTGGGTGATTTGACTAAGCTGATTGGTTGACTGTTGTTTGTGAACCTGGGATTGGTTGGATGTAATGACTGACTGAGGATTGGTGAACTGACTAAGCTGATTGATTGATTTTGTTAGTGAATCTAGGATTGTTTGGCTGACTGATGGATTGTTGGATTGACTGAGCTGATTTATTGATTTTGTTGGTTTTGATGCCTGGGATTGGTTGAACAAGCCAAGAATATTGTTGAGTTGACCTTTTAGTGAGAGATCAGTGTGTCAGCATCATTATATATTTGGTTCATTTTGCAAAACACTGCATTATGTTTCTGTAATATTTTCATTTGTTTGTCTTTTCAGGCCAACACTCAACTCCAAACTGGTCTGGCAATTAATATGGGAAGTGAAGAGAAAAATAAGCCTGTAAGTATTATAGTTGTGAGTTACAATATATTTTATACCAAGCTAGAGTATTGTACCAGAGAATAAGGAATATGGTAGTGTTTGCTTTGTTGACAGATATTTGACAGTATGATATACTTAATTGGCTTAATACCCCCCGCCCCCCCGCATTTATACACACACACACACATCACAACTTTATCTCCGTGAAAATCTATATCAGTAATCAGTATTATTTTCATCACGTGTGTCTTTGCTTTACATGTACAGCCCCACGTGGAGATAGCCCTGGCCACCACCAACGACACCGTGATCCGAGCCGTCATCATCTTTGCCGAGGGGATCTTCGAGGGGGAGAGCCACGTCTACCATCCCAGGGAACACTCTCTCACCAGCAACATACGAGTGCCTCTCTATCCTCCCAAGGTTAGTGATGGTTAGTCTCTGAAACACACATACCCTGGAGTACATATGAGTGGGTGGCTGAGTTTACTTAAATATATTTAATTTTTTGCATGATACAGTAAAGGTCCGTTAATCCGACCACGGATACTCCGAAAATCCCAATAGTCCAAATTTTTTAAAGTGGTAATAAAAATGTCAATTTTGGTGCCCGAGTGGCCTATGCGAGGATTTTCCGGGTGTATCGTCACATATTATGCCTACAGTACGTGATTCGCGTACAGCTGGGCCACCCACACTCTCCCACCTATTAGGCATACCTATGCGAAATATTAATATTAAGTGGAAGTTATTTTTGAAAGAAAATTACCAAAATTAATTAATACAAACTAAGGAATGTTTGTGCACGAATGAAAATTCAATGAGTTTTAGTGATAACTGAAATTTCTACCCCACTATTATGACTCTCACGCTGGCTTGATACACTCATGATAAGCCTAACCCCTTTATAGTGAACAACTTTTCAAAACTGGCATTTTTCATACTTTTAACACATATCCCGGTACAGACATTTGATATGGTGAAAAGTGCAAGTGATTGTATGAGAAAATTACAAAGAATAATTAGTATAAACTGAGGAAATATATTTGTATGAGTAGAAACTCATGAATTATTAGTGTAAACAGAACTTGTCAACTCCTCACTCACTACACTCACGCTATTAGGCCAACCCTTTTAGAATGAACAACCTTTAAAAACATTAATTTTCCATACTTTGGGCTCAAGTTTAGAATTATTCTTAGTCACTAGCTGTGTATGGGAACCAAAGATACGAGTGAAAGCACACATATGCATCAAATTTAAGCCCTCGGATATCTTGGATCTGCTGATAACTCAACAAGGGTCTCCCCTCAATTGATCCGAAATAACGAGGGTTTACTGTAATCCTATAATGTGTGTGTTTCTTTTTCCATATCTGTGTTTGGAGGTCCAACCAATACAGTACCCGGTAGTCCAAAAAAACATATAATCCGAAAGACCTTCAGTCCCTTGCAATTCGGTTTACAGGACTTTTACTGTACTAATGTTTGCCTATGACAGGAAAATCATTTGAATTTGGTCAAAATTTAATAGATGAAAAAAAAAAATGTTAAAAATATTTTAAATTTTGGTTCAAACTGACAAATTTGCTTTGTATAGGACGTCCCAGTGGATTTACACATCAAGTCTATGGTTGGGTACAAGGGTTCTCTGCACTACCACGTGTTCGAATTGACCCGTCAGCTGCCTCGCTTCTCCATGTACGCCCTCTGTACCACGGCCGTCACACAGCCCCAGGGCAGCGTCTCCTTCAGGCTGTCCGAGCGTGTAGCCAGGGTGGGTAGTGCTTAGCTTTTCACATGGTACAGTTCATCATTATCATTGTTCTCATTATGCTTATCATTATTATAATTATCATAAAAAATAACCCATGTCTCTTATTCTTCTCAAGTACAGTAGCTCATTTACAACACACCTATTTTGACTACCGGTATAAATTATCCACTGTGTCATTGCAATCTTTTCCTGATTAGATTGTCATGTGGGTGAACTCGAGTTTTCTGCTGCTGGAAGACCTTCAGGCAGATGAAGAAGGTGGGATGGAGGTGTCATTTTTGTCGTTGAGGTCAAACCTGCCCCTCGTCATTAAGGCCGACCCACAGTGTCACATGTCCATATACACTGATGACATGGAATTGGCTGGTGACCTTATACAAGCTCTGGCTAACTACCTTAATCTTGATGACTTACAGGTACCTTTGTGTGCTTTCAGTCTGTATGGTAATGGACATGAGATGGATTTGTACATAAACATTTGTGCATAAACATTTATAGATTGGTAATTGGATAAATGAACAGATAGTTAGTTTAATAAACTGATTAATGGGCAGTATCATTACCAGCTTCAATGAGACTGGCTGATTGGTCGAACTAATCACACCTCGGTGTCCGTCCATATCTCATACCATTCTAAAATATTTCCCTATTTTTGGCATCTCCATCGTTAAATCTGGATGCAAATGCCATCAGGTGGAGGCAGACTTCCCCTCTGAGGTGGATCAGTTGGGTGCGGTGCTACAGCGTGTGGAGGAATACCACGCCACCCGACAACGACTCTCAGCAGAGATGGCGGACCACTCGGGTGTCATTCGCACTCTGGTGGTGAGGGCCGAGGACGCCAGGCTCATGGGTGACATGTGAGCAATTGACCAGTTGTTTCAGATTAAGGGGAGAAACTTTTGATGGTAAATAGGAGGGCTGCTGAATCCCCTAAACTGTGTCTCAAAACAGATCCCATATTAGTCTGAAATTCCTGGCATAGGTTGAAGGAATCAGTAGCCCTGCAAGTTACCGAAAGAGACTCCTCCCTTTATTAAAATGAAGCTCTTAAAAAGTGGATAACGAATGTATTTCTCCTACAAGAAAATCTGAAATTTGAAAAATGACACATTTCATCAGTCACTGTTCAAGGGCACATAATTCTTCTACAGGCAGAGCATGCGGCAGTGGTACGGTGAACTGTACAACCTCAACAAGGACCTGATCAGCGGCTACAAGATCCGCTGCAACAACCACCAGGAACTCCTCAGCTGTCTCAAGCAGGTCAACCAAACCATACAGAAAGCAGGCAGACTGAGAGGTAAGTCATAATGATACACAAGGCAATACAATGCACATTTGGGAGAGTTGGTACGTTTGAAGCACCTGTGGTATTGTAGTATAACTTGTCTAAGAAGTAGTTATTGAAAAATAGTAAAGATAGTGTGCCTTGAATAACATACATCAGCTCATTAGATAATATATAAAGACAGTTCTGTATACCTTCAATATAATAGATATAGAAATAGGATACAGCTTACAATAGTATACTTAAGAAATCTGCAAAATAAATATTAAGACAATTCTCCCACATTAGCTGGAAAATCCAAGACGTCCGTAATTAGTGCTTGTCGGCAAGCCATAAAAAACAGCAACGTCAACGCCTTGACCAAGATAATACGAACCGGCAGCCCGTGAAGGCACCAATAAATACTGCAACATCACTCTATATGGAATGCTACATCACTGTGCAACTATGCAATACAGTATCCACAAATATATCAGTAAATAAGGAATGCAGAAATGTTATGTCACCACTGTATAATTATTAGAGATAAATAATATGTTTATCTGTGCAGTTCTGTATACAGAGAGACTGATAGATAAGACGATAATAAGAAATACTTTTTGTAGGATAGTAGAAATAGTAGGATAATAGATGTAGTATTAACAGAAAGATATAATGTATTATATTAACAGCATGCTATTAGAATGATAACCAGTAGAACAAGAGGTAATGCAGTACTGTAATTTAAACAGGTAAGCAAGATAAGAGAGTATTTAATTACAGTATTGTGTTTAAAATACCAAAGATTCATGTACAGTATAGTAGATGATAAGAAACTGATAAAGTAAATATATAGTAAGAGTGTAACAACCATAGAACAGGAGTGTACAATGAAATGTAAAAGTTGTGTTGTTTTGGCTACTAAAAAACTTGCCTACATAAAACAAAGCTCTCGGATCCCCAAACCACAGAGTCAAACTGCAGTCAAATGGTTCATAGTATGAGATGTTTTAGCTAATATTTTGGCCTCCACTTCTGACTTTCATTGTGCATTGTAGTAATTCAGAAGTAAAAACACGTGGCAGGAAATTATTTTGAAGGAACAATAAGCATTCATATACCTTTTACTAAATAGCCTGTCAAAATTAGTGCCACCTCTCCTGTCTGACAGTGAGCTTTTGTATTCATAATTTTATTAACAATATCTAGTCATTATGTTTTTAGGATAGAATATACAGTAAGTACATGTATACCCTTAGATATACTGTATATATATACTCATGAAAGCTTTCTATGTCTTTATTACAACTCTGTAAGTAGTGTGTGTAATAAGAGTTCAACAGTCTGACTGGAGAGATGACAATATTATCTGTTGTACCGTTGTTGATATACTTATTGTTAAATCCGTCCATCCTTCAGGAAAGAAGAAATATGGGGTCTTGATGCTGATAGAAATATTGATGTAGTCCGTCCATTTATGTCTTGTGTACAATTCCTTTTGGAAGTAATGACATACCAGCTTGTGATATATTTTAATTTGCTGTCGGAAATGACAACTGTGTAATGATTTAAAAATTAATAGCAACACATCTAGACAAGCCAGAATAAGTTCACATCAAAACAGATAAACACAAAATAAACAGACTGATGCAACAGTTTATTTTTTATTATTACGCCAGCTAGTACACATATACAGTACGAATGAAGAGTACATCATTACATTGTCTATGGTGATACACGTTAGATTATTGTACATGTATTAGATTGTATAAGATATATAAAATGTTATTGTCAGTTAAGGTGCCTACAAAAATTTATTATATTTTCAGTTACTGACTCCTGCTCTAACAATGACAAAATTATCTTGAGTGCAAAATAAGTCAGTATCCAAACTAATTTAGCCATTGGTGTAGTGATGTGAGAAGGTCCTGTCTGTCCTGTCTCATCATTAATTGTCTCTGGCCATTATCCCTCTTAAGAAATGTTAATAAAGTTATGTAGGCTACAAGGAAGGTTATATTTTACCTGTTAGAGAGATAGCTAATGACATGTATTCCTGTGCTTGGACGAAGAAATATTGGTAAAGCTGTGTAAATTATAAGGACGGTTATAATTTACCTGTAATAGAGATGGATAATGGCATGTATTCTTGTGCTTGGAATAAGAAATGTTGGTAAAGCTGTGTAAGTTATAAGGACGGTTATATTTTACCTGTTACAAAGCTGACAAATGGCATGTACAGTATTTGGAAAAGTTATGTAGGCTATAAGGATGGTTATATTTTACCTGTTATAGAGGTAGCTAATGACGTGTAATAACAACACAGCTTTTCCTAGTGGAGTTCATTGAGGCAACACACCGATAAAGGAAAGCACACGACAATAGATGTAATAGTTGTTCATGGTAGCTCTGTGCAATAAATGTAATATCATACTTATAACTGGCAGAACAGTGTGGTATGGTTAAGGGGAAAACTTCTCTCTGGTAAATTGGAGGGCTGTTGATTCCTCCAAACAATGTCAAGAAACAAATCACCTCAATGTTACTAATAAGTTGTTTTGTGACATAGTTCGAGGATTCAGCAGCACTCAAATTTTCTGTCGCGAGTTTCATCCCTTCATAAAAAGCTGTACAGAACTTATAATGGCGAGTAGAGTAGAGTAGGCTACAGTTAACTCATTTGTGGTGCTGTGGTGGCTCGTACAATTTTCCCGTCTCGTGTTTCTCCCTTTAATGAAATACAGTACAGTAGGCCCTTGATATAAGATTATTAGAGTTAGCAGTAACCTTTTAACACAGGCTCAGTGAATTCCTTAATCTGTATGGTAATGAATAACAGAAGCCTGGGAAAACGTTTGTTGATCTTCAATGAGGGACGGAGTGTAAAATAAAGTGGTGGATACAAGTATTTATTCACTGTATATCGAGGGTCTACAGTACTCATCAGTGTCACCCTTGCATAGTCAACTATTTTTGGTGCTGCGGTGAAACTCGCGGCATCAGCGGTGAGCGGTGTTGAGAGATGCGCTGGACTCCCATATTCAGCATCAACAACATACAGATCACAACCTCAAAGGCCGTCACTACCGACATCCCAAGGAGTATGCCTGTATAGCCTCCGAGGGTATCTGTTGGGGTGGTAACAGTAGAAGTAGATGTAGTACCATTACAGTGATAGTAGTGGAAGTAGTAGTAGTAGTAGTTGTAGCTGTAGAAGAATCAATAATGGCCGTACAGTATTAATAGTACATAATGGTGCAGAGTGTAGTAATCAACAGTCAAAGCCCAAGTAATTATATCAACTATAGATATTTACCCGCTGCTGAAGTAGTAAAAAAAACAACTAAAATACTACCAGATCACTACACTTACTTATGAAATCCAGGAAAGTCTTGCGCCAGAGTTTGACTTCCATGTAGCGTAGTTTAGGGAAGTGTGCCGTCACCATCACCAAATCAGTCCTTAGAGATATTGAAATTATATTGATTTGTTAATTTTATTTTATTTTATTTTATATGTCCAAAAATATTCATGGTGAACTTTCGCTGTTGTGGTGCCCAATATCAATCAATCAATCATGGTGGACTTTATATTTGTATAGGTAGGGTCAAGGGAAGATTCATATTGATTATAAGATAGTATCACTGAACTTACTTGTTCATTATTTTGTATTTAATTTAAGCCTTACACTTTTATGACAGGAACTGTAAACCCTGGTAGGAGTGCAATATACAGTATACTGTAGTCAAGACAACACCACCACCACCATCACCACCACCACCACCACCACCATCATCACCACCACCACCATCACCACCATCACCACCACCACCATCACCACCACCACCATCACCACCACCACCATCATCACCATAAGGCCTGCTTTTGGATTCATTCGGCGAGTACAGTACAATATTCTTACTGTATTATTATCGTAATTTGTCATCATGCCACAAGAAAAAATCGCCACCCGGTGCACTGATCCTCGTTTTTCAGAAGGAATGCAATATAAACCACAGGAAGTTTACTCTTTTTTCAGTGTGGCCTAAGTCCCTCTGATTTGAATATGCATGACAACCTACAATAACACCAAAAACTATTTATTTTTTCTTGTGAGGGTTTGTCGTGAACGTCTAAAGGTGAAGAAATATTTTATTTAACCCACTAACTACACCTTAAGAAGATACAGATAACATGACTAAAACCCACAGACAGAAGTTGAAGAAGACTTAGGACCACATGCCTAAAAATCACAGACAACAACAATAATTTTATACCTTTGAATACACCACAAATTTCTAACAATCTCAGGCACCTCACAGACAACAACAACAACAACAAAACATTTTAAACCTCTGAATACACCACAAATTTATTATAAGAGTCTCAGGCACCTCACAGACAACAACAACAACAACAAAACATTATAAACCTCTGAATACACCACAAATATATAATAGAGTCTGAGACAGTGGTATCTTACTTGTTTGGGGAGGAGGTGAGTCTGAGCAGCTCTTCGTATACCGGAACCTCCAGTAGTCGTTGGCTCTTGGTTAAACTGTAGTCGTAATCATCACACAGTAGGCTGCACGATTCCAAGGCTGTCACGTCATCAGGAGGAGGAGGAGAAAGAGAGGGTTGGTTGGTTGTGAGTGGACTGCATGTGTGGAAATATAAAGAAAGAGAGGGTTGGTTGGTTGTGAGTGACTGCATGTGTGGATATTTAAAGGAAGAGAGAGAGAGGGTTGGTTGTGAGTGGCTGCATGTGTGGGAATATAAAGGAAGAGAAGGTTGGTTATAAATAGATTGAGTGGGAATTTGAAGGAAGAGAGGGTTGGTTGGTTGTGAGTGGTTGACTGGGAAAATTATTATATAGAAGGAGAAAAGAGGGTTACTTTAGAGCAGATTGTCCCTCCATTCATTCATCAATGTTTTCATCTATTCATTTATTCATTCATTCATCCATTTAAGCCACTCATCTATAGACGTGTTGGACGCTTTGACAATAGGCTACCTTCAGCGACACACGACTCTGCCAATTTTGTCTCTGTTTCATCTGCTGCATCGATAGGAAAGGCCTCAGTAAACGCAGGACTTGGTAGTGTGTGATTCATGGCAGCCACCACGGTACCCAGGCAGTGAAGGGTCTCTGTGGCAGAGCAAGGGGGCAGATGGTCTGTCGAAAAGAATAAATAGTAGAGGATAGCATAAAACTAGTATAACATAGCATTGGCAGAGCAAGGGAGGGAGCAGGTGGTGGTCTGTCGAATAAAGTAAATGCAGCATAACGTAACATAGGTATGTGTGTGTGTGTGTTTTCTTTACCCCCTTTGACACCACGACAACACACACACACACACAAACAGTCCCCTTCACAATACCCCACAAGTCATGTAGGATAAACGTAGCATAATATGTATGTGTCTGTGTGTTCCCTTACCCCCTTTGACACGACAACACGCACACATACACAAACAGTCCCCTTCACAATACCCCACAATTAAGTCGTTCAATATCACTACTACCCATGTCATAGTCGAAGCCGTAGCTGGTGCAGTTACAGAGTCGAGCTAAGCACTGGCGCATCACTCCCACCCCACAGTTGGCATCCGTCATGAAGAAGCTCTCTCGGTCACTGGCGTAGTTCACTTTCCCCACGGTAACGCATTCATCAGCCCACCAGTCCAGCCAAGTCTTGAGTCCCTTATCCCTGATCTGAAATGTTGTGTGTAGATGGGAAATGAGAGGAGTGGAGTGATTGTTGTTGTTATTATTTATTTATGGCTATAGGAGAAAGAACTATAGGAGTGGAGTGGAAAGGAGTGGAGTAGAGTGGAGAGGAGTGGAGTGATTGTTGTTATTATTTATTTATGGCTATAGGAGAAGGAACTAGGAGAGAGATGCATGATGTCAGTAACCCCATCATGTATCCCCAGCCTTTCCTATCCTCTCAGTCATTCCTCTTTTTACAGTATATTAGAAATTCTGTGTAGGATAGGAGAGAGACCCCATGTTTTCCCAATCCTTTCATAATATATCCTTTCAACCATTAATTTGAACCCCTTCATTCATTTACATCTTTAATTAGAAATCCTGAATATTATTAACTCTTTCATTTCCTTACAACCACGACGTCAACACTTTTTCAACATCTTTTCAACTTTTTCAACTCTTTTTCCATCAACACTCTTTTTCTCCTTCACCTAAAATGCCTGCAGAGAAACTATATAGAAGGGACAGAAAAACAAAAGACATACATAAACTCTCCTCACCATTTTCTAAGACTCGTATATAAGCTTAATCTGTATTTGTTCGTGGTATAATCGTGAGTGAAAACAAACAGTGCCCCGCATGAATAAATAAAAAGGAGCATTTGACGTCGCTAAGAGAATCGAACACCATGCACTGAGTCCATTATGGCTTGCGTGCCTGGAGTGAATTTTCTCACAATGTTTTAAAACGGTTTGATGAAGACACTCCATCTGAAACATTAGCTAATTAGGTATACAGAAAAAAGAAATAATCTAATGTTGCCTGCATGCGGGGAGTAATGGTCAGCACACACACACAACACACACACACACACACACACACTACTCACACACACACACTACTCACACACACACACTACTCTCTCACACACACACACACACACACACACACCTACACACACACACACACTACACACACACACACACACACTCACACACACACACACACACTCACACCCCTACACACACACACTACTCACATTCAATATAGCATAAGTTATATATAATTGCCAAGGTGGAAAATTGGTAAACATGGAAGATTAACAGGGGCATGATCATTTTAGTACATATTAATATTTCGAGTAAGATCAAGGGGTTATTCTGCTGTATAGGTGAAATGCACATATGTTGGGGTTTGTCGATTCCTCCAAACTATGCCTGGCAACACACTACCTCAATATATACACATAGAGGATCTGTTACGTGATGTAGTTTGGGGGATTCAGTAGCTGCCAATTTTTGTTTTTGTTTTTTTCATCTGAACTTTACCCTAACACACCATATCACACCTAACTACTCCACATCACAATCCACATCACATCACGTCACGTCACACAACACTATACCACACCACGTATGTATGTGTGCAACCAACCAACCCATCCACCCACCAACCATTCAATCAACCCACCAACCAACTATCCAACCCACCAACCAACTATTCAATTAAAAAAACAACAACCAACCATTCAATCAACCAACCAACCAACCCACCAAAAACCCACCCAACCAACCACCCAACCAACCACCCACCATTCAATCAACCATTCAACCAACCAACCATTCAACCAACCAACCCACCACCTGACATGTAGACTTACCACGGTGAGAGAAGTATCCATGGTGATAATGTATTTGGGAAGGAGGAGGTCGTTCTTCATGAAGGCGGTGGAGGTCGGGTGGGTGATGTTGTTGGTAAAAGTCACGTCCATCCCCACCGACATCCTTGCAGGGTTGAGTACAGCTGGGTCGATCTCTGTTTGTTGTATTTTAGTATGGAAAGATAGATAGATATATAGGTAGGTAGTGTCTCTTTCTGTGTGTGTGTGTGGGTGTGGGTGTTGTTTTTTAGTTTGGAAAAATAGACAGATAGGTAGGTAGGTAATGTCTCTTTCTCTCTGTGTGTGCGTGTGTGTGTTGTTTTTTAGTTTGGAAAGATAGATAGATAGGTAGGTAGTTAGTGTGTGTCTGTGTGTGTGTGTTTTTTTTTTTTAGTTTGGAAAGATAGATAGATAGGTAGGTAGGTAGTGTCTGTGTGTGTGTGTGTTGTTTTTTAGTTTGGAAAGATAGATTGATAGGTAGGTAGGTCGTTTGTGTGTGTGTCTCTCTCTCTCTCTCTGTGATTTATAATGAGGTGACTGATAATGATGGTGATGATAATGCACCTCACCAGTTTTGTAATAGTCTCGTTTCCCTCCCCCCTCTGTCTCTGTCTCTCTCTCTCTCTTGCTCTCCCTCTCTCTTTCTGTCTCTGTCTTTGTCTCTCTGTCTCTGTGTCTATGTATCCTTCTCTCTGTCTCTGTATCCCTCTCACCGTCTCTGTCTCTGTCTCTCTCACCTGGGAAATCGTCGGGCCTGAGCTGAACGATGAGTGAGAATCCCATGAGGTACCCCTCGACCACCTGCACCTCAGCCGGGGAAGTATAGAAGGTGTAACACTTGCCGTTCACTGAGGGCACAGAGACGAAGTAATACTGACAACACTCCCTCCCAGAGATGTTGTGCCCCATCAACCAACACGAGAGTATCAGCTCCTCACACCTGTACACACACACACACACACTGAAACTATCATAACTTGTAGGTAGGGAAAACACACACATATATACACACAGTAGTATAATATATATTGGGGTGGTGGTGATGTTGATGTGTTTGTAGGCATTGCGTGTGTGTGTGTGTGTGTGTGTGTGTGTGTGTGTGTGTGTGTGTGTGTGTGTGTGTGTGTGTGTGTGTGTGTGTTTATGTTATATTGTATACAAGTGTGTGTGTTTGTGTCCACCCACCTATACTGTACTTAATTAAACACATCTCCCAGTCAGTACTACTCACGTATAAGACAGAGCATCGACCAGTTGTGAGAAGGAAGAGAGTCCTTGTCGACCCATGAGTGAGAGCAGCTGTGAGTGTGAACGGCTTAGGTAGTCCTGTCCCTCCTCTGTCGTGAACACCTCTGGTCTCATATTGTAACACGAGTTGACGATCCCCATGAGGTAGTTGGTGAGTCCCGTGCTGATGTTCATGGCTGTGTGTGTAGGGTAGGGTGGGTGTGATATGTTAGTTACAGTAGGTACAGCTGTAGTAGGGAGGGTGGGAAGTACGAACAATGAGGTAGGTAGAAAGAGTAGCAACAAAAGGATGCATGTAGGAAGTAGAAACAGCATCCTTCTCGCTTTCTATCTATCTGTCTATCTCTATCTATTTCTATCTATCTATTTATCTATCTATTTATCTATATCTATCTATCTATCTATATCATCTATCTATCTATATCATCTATCTATCTATATCATCTATCTATATCATCTATCTATATCATCTATCTATCTATCTATATCATCTATCTATCTATCTATATTATCTATCTATCTATCTATCTATCTATATCATCTATCTATCTATCTATCTATCTATCTATCTATCTATCTATCTATCTATCTATCTATCTATCTATCTATCTATCTATCTTTTCTCTCATACATACATACATCCCCTTACCTTTCACCTTGCGTCTTGAGAAGAAGGCGTGGTTACACAAGATGGTGGAGGGGAGCTGCAGCCCCTCCCCTCGAAAAGCGCCCCCCTCCGGCACTCTCACCGTCGTCTACAGGCAAATGGGGGGCAACGGATGATTAGTTTGTTTATTTATTCACTTTTATTCACTTTGTTTAACTTTATTTCACTTTATTTGTTTATTTATTCACTTTTATTCACTTTATTTCACTTTATTTCACTTTATTTGTTTGTTTATTCACTTTTATTAACTTTATTTCACTTTATTTGTTTATTTATTCACTTTATTTAACTTTATTTGTTTTTTTATTCACTTTATTTATTCACTTTTCTACGGGGACCAACCACCCATGTATATCTGAATCCTACCGACCCTATACCGTAATCTCATCCTTCAATACCGTATTGTTTTATTTCCTACCCCATCCTTGCCTTTCAACATGTCCTGTCTAGTTACATCCTACACCAGAACTGTCCTATCCTAACCTATCCTACCCCACGACTATTTTATTCTATCCTAACATATCCTACTACACGACTGTTCTAACCTAACATATCCTACCCCACAACTGTCCTAACCTAACATATCCTACCCTACGACTGTCCTAACCTAACATATCCTACCCTACGACTGTCCTAACCTAACATATCCTACCCTACGACTGTCCTAACCTAACATAACCTACCCTACAACTAACCTAACATAACATACCCTACAACTATCCCCTCCTAACATAACATATCCTACACCACAACTAACCTAACCTAACATATCTTACACCACAACTATCCCCTCCTACCCTACCCTACAACTGTCCTAACCTAACTTACCCTACCCTACCCTACCCTACCCTACCCTACCCTACCCTACCCTACCCTACCCTACCCTACCCTACCCTACCCTACCCTACCCTACAACTGTCCTAACCTAACTTAACCTAACCTAACAATATCCAACACCCCATCTCACCTGCGACTGTATTTCCCTCGTTGAAAAGTCCACCACAAGATCCGCCACAACATACACGAGGACAGAGATGAGGGTGAGGGTAATGAGAAGCCAAAAGACCCCTAACAGATTCCTACGGTTGTTCCAGGCGTGACCTATCCCGTGTAAGGTCGACTCTTGGGAGATGAACCCGATCAGGTCATACAGCGATCGCCTCTTGATTAGGTTCTGCACGTGGGGTCAGGTTAAGTTGGGTCAGATTAAGTTTGCTTTGGTTTGGTTTGGGTAGGTTAATTTGGTTTAGATTTGGTTAGGTTAGGTTAGATTAGATTATATTAGATTAGATTAGATTAGATTAGATTAGGTTAGGTTAGGTTAGGTTAGGTATGGTTGAATTAGATTAGATTAGGTTAGATTAAGTTAGGTTAAATTAGAATAGATTCGATTAGGTTAGATATGGTTGAATTAGATTAGATTAGGCTACAACGTCATTTACATTTACACTACATTACAAAAACACAAACACACGAAAGAATAAAACACAGACCAACCAACTATCAACGTAACTGACCTTATCGTTGTGTTTCTGGTACCAGGCTACAACCTTATCCATCTCCTTCTGAGCTGACGGCATCCCTTCCATACCACGCACACCCACACGTCTTACTCTCCATCACACCAGATAACAAATAATGGAAGTTAGGATAAGTAGATTAGGTTGGGTTGGGTTGAGTTAGATTAGGTTGGGTTATACTAGGTTGGGTTGGGTTTGGTTATAAGTAGGTAGGTTGGGTTGGGTTGAGTTAGATTAGGTTGGGTTATACTAGGTTGGGTTGGGTTTATACAAGGTTGGGTTGAGTTAGATTAGGTTGGGTTGGGTTGGGTTAAAATGATTAGGTTGGGATGGGTTAAATTGGTTGGATTAGGTTGGGTTGGGTTATATTTGGTTTGGTTTGGTTATATTAGGTAGGGTGTGTTTAGATTAGGTTGGGTTGGGTTAGATTAGGTTTGGTTTGGTTATATTAGATTGGGTTGGGTTATACTAGGTTGGGTTAAATTAGATTGGAATAGGGATATGTTTGATTGGGTTTGGTTATACTAAGTTGTGTTGGGTTAGATTGGGTTAGATTTGATTGAGTTTGGTTATACTAGACTGGGATGACAAAATTATTAAAGATATGCCGTACACTTATATATTATTGTTTGTCTGTACTCACTGTATCGTCGACAGAGCCAGAGTGCAATAATTTTCACCACTGTCTCGTCTCGTCTCGTCTCGTCTTGTCTCGTCTCGTCTCGTCTTGTCTCGTCTCGTCTCGTCTTGTCTCGTCTCGTCTCGTCTCGTCTCGTCTCTGTCACTGTTTGTCCTGTTTAGTTAATTAAGGGAGTATATAGCACATTGTTTTAGGTGGTAAATCATGGAACAAATGATTCCTCCAATCTATTTGAGGCAACAGGATACCATTATTATTTTTCTTCATCTGAGTCTGTTTCCTGGCATATTTTGAAAGAATCGAGGCGCTCCAATCTAGTAAAAGTATTCTATCCCTTTAATACACTTTGCTGTTTCAACCCAGAACAGTTTCAACCCACTGTGCTCTCTCTGCCTGCTCTCTCTGCCTGCCTAGTGCTTTCTCGTCCCATTTATCAATATCATTATTTATTCACTGCAGTCACCTCTCATTCACTGCAGGCCCCCTCCATTCATTACTCTATTTTCTTCCATCTACTGTTCTTTCATTCCATTCACTGTCTGTATCGTAATTTATTCACTGCAGTCCCCCTACATTCACTATTATGTTATCTGCTATTCACTGTTCTTTCCTTCCATTCACTCACTGTCTTTATCGTAATTCATTCACTGTAGTCTATTTCCATTCATTGTTTACCGACATTCGTTCACTGTTTTATCGTAATTAATTCACTGCTGTCTCCTCCTTCTATTAACTGCTCTCTCCTTCCATTCACCACTATTTTGTCTTTCATTCACTGCATTATCATATCATTTTGTACTTTATCAGTCAAAACAAACACACTTAAATACTTACTCAGTCACCACACCCCCCCCCCACACCCACACACCCACACTTATACACTTACTCAGAGTCAACACACACACACACACACACTGCTTTTATCATATTATCTTGTACGTACTTTTCGTTCGCTTCTCTCTCACTCTCACTCTCACTCTCACTCACTCTCACTCTCACAACTGCCTGCCTGCCTGCTGCCCCCAACCCACCTGCCTTGGCACTGTCTCATCCTTTCTTGTCCCACCACTCCCTCATTGTATCCCTCTCATTTAAGTCAGTATTGATTGCAGTCATTACACACACACACACACACGTATACAAAAACACACTCACGCGCACAGAGAGAGAGAGAGAGAGAGAGAGAGAGAGAGAGAGAGAGAGAGAGGGAGTAACATTTTAAGTCGTGATGTTTCCATAATACTAAGTTCTCTCTCTCTCTCACTCTCTCTCTCTCTCTCTCTCTCTCTCTCTCTCTCTCTCTTTTTCTTTCTCTTTCTCTTTCTCTTTCTCTTTCTCTCTCTCTCTCTCTTTCTCTTTCTCTTTCTCTTTCTCTCTCTTCAATATCTATAGGAGATTAACTTGCTGATTTGACTGAAGAACATTGTCACATCATGAATAATATTGAGATTACCGAATTTCCCCTTCAGTCACACAGAGGTGCATAATCAACAGTTGCCAACGACACACTGAGAGTAAGTAGGCCCTCCAAGCCAGTTATATAGGAACTAGTAGGGCGTATAAGCCAATCACGTGGGATGGGAGGTGTGTACTGCTTGTTTTTGTGACGTCACTTGCTGTTCGAATGCGCGCGCAGGCCAGTCAGTCTACTAGTTTGTTCGCATGTTAAGGGGATGGGTTACTTTTGATAGATTGTAGTGCCTTGATTCCTCCAAAGTATGCTAGGAAACAACAGGACCAGAAAAGCAAAAATAATAAGTGTTCTGCTGTTGCTTGGAATAGTTTGGAGGATTCAGTTGCTCCAGATTTACCAACACAGAACTTCCCCCTTAATTAAAGAAATCCTCCCTCACCAGAGTTTGATAGTAAATTGATACTGATACAAGAGGATGCATGGGTACTAGAAAATAAACAAAACATTACTGAACCTGACTGTAACTTAGGATAATTGAGTGGTCAGTATAGCCAAGGGGAGTTGATAATTGATTAGGATGTCATTCACCCTACCAGAGTCCTCAGTATGATGTATAGAAGTGTGTGTGTGTGTGTGTGTGCGTGTTGTGGTGTGTGTGTGTTGACTCTGAGTAAGTGTATAAGTGTGTGTGTGTGTGTTGACTCTGAGTAAGTGTAAGTGTGTGGGTGTGGGTGTACTTCGAGTAAGTGTTGTGTGTGTGTGTGTGTGTGTGTGTGTGTGTGTGTGTGTGTGTGTGTGTGTGGTGACTGAATAAGTATTTAAGTGTGTTTGTTTTGACTGAGTAAGTGTTTGTTTGTGTATATTGACTCTGAATGTGTGTGTGTGTGTGTGTGTGTGTGTGGATTCTTAGTAAGTGTGTGTGGATGTGGATGTGTGTGTGTGTGTGCGTGTGTACCCAACTGTTTCGATCGTACCATTACGCTGTTCGAGCTAATTAAACTTTGCTTCCATTTGTAACACTCATCATAACTGCATTACCAAGGTCGGTCTGTGGTGATTACACTCACCATCATCAATCATTATTTATTCTTTCACACACTGACACACTCAACACACTTTACACTCACTCTCGTTCACTCATTGTAGTTCCACTCTCTCTTTTCTCTCTCCCTCATCACTAATTTACATACACTCACTCACTCACACTTACACACTCACTCACACTTACACACTCACTCACACTCACACACTCATTCACACTTACACACTCACTCACACTTACACACTCACCCTCACACTCACACACTCACTCACACCCTCACACTCACACACTCACACACTCACACACTTACACCCACACTCACAAACAGCCACACCCACACACATTAGAATTTTAAAGTGATGTAATTTTTTTATAGCCAAGAGCCATCAGCTTACAGTCAGCGGCAAAAGTCCTGTCGCCTCACTTGCTTCACCGAGACACGCGATGTTCATAGACTCGAGATTATTAGGAGTAGAAAACGTGCGTATTTCTCGAGTCCATGAACACTGCCTTTCTCGGTGTGGAAGGTGAGGCGACACCACTTCTGCCGCCGACTGTACATCATTATTATTCACCTTCCTGAATAGAGAGTTACCCAGAAGCCACCCAGTAACTTTATAGGCAGAAAAGAAAACCCTTGAATGGTCAATTATGAACGGCTATTGAATCCTCCAAGCTATGCCACGAAACAGATAGATATATACATCTTCTTTTAATAACATAACTCTCGATTGATTAATTCGTTTCCTGGGACCCCCAAATTAATAAGATCTGCTCTAAAATCTATGCACTGATAATAATAAAAGTCTACGGGATTAGCAAGCCACATTTCACTATCTCTGTACACTTACTTCTCCTTCGCACGCTACTGAATGCTTGAAGGGCCTTTTTTGTCCCGTACTACAATTACCCCCCCATGTGTCATTTTATATTTATTTATCGTTACTTACTGCTACAATGACCTTGGTGGGTTTTGTATGCACTTTCTCTCTCTCTCTCTCTCTCTCTCTCTCTCTCTCTCTCTCTCTCTCTCTCTCTCTCTCTCTCTCTCTCTCTCTCTCTCTCTCTCTCTCTCTCTCTTGTTGGAGGTACTGAACCCCACAAGTTCCATACATGCATTCATCGAACCCTTCGTAGTTGGAAAAATAAAATGTGCTTTTTTTTCTCAAATTCAAAACATATGTATATAACTATATACTGTATTAGTGCACAAACTGTATCATGCATCATTTGCACACAAAATCACTGTGTTCAAAGAACAAAACCAACAAAACATGAATTTCACACAAAAACAAAAGCATAATTAATATTTACTGCAAATCAATGTGACTTTTGCTGTTACCTCTCAGAGACAATTTCAGAAATGCCCGGCTTCACCTTGGCAAGTGCCACTCTCATATCATTTTCGCAACAAAGTTTGTTCCTTTTCCAAACCGCCGAACCCTTGAAACTGACTTACCGAACCCCTGGGGTTCGATCAAACCCAGGTTAAGAACCACTGCTCTAAACTAATACAAGCGAGAAAATGCGAATAGCTCTCCAACCTACCCCAAAGAGATTATAGTGTTCTCCCTCTCCTAAGCTTATCGATAGGCCTTATAGGATCTGAAACGATAAAAGCGATTGATTGGTAAGAGAGAGAGAGAGAGACCGCGTGTGGTGAGAGAGAGAGTGTGTGTGTGTGTGTGTCATCCATCATTGCTCGCCGACATATATCTGATTATTTTTCCGGCTGGCGAAAAATGTAGCAATACATATTATCATTTCCTTAAGTAGGCTCGGCTCAGGTGGTTTCCTTTTGACAGTCGAGGAGCAGATAGTAATGGTAAGGACGTGATTCAGTGATACAGTAGTTCCTTAGGTAAAACTCTCGTCGTCTCTCTCTCCCATACATACATGATGAAAATAATGTGTACAGTCGTCGAAGATAAAAATGGTGAATGATTACAAACTGTGGCACGAAACACTCATTCTCCTCCCAGCTATGACATTTTTACTTCAACCTTTATTTATTTATCTATCTATTTATTACTTGGCGAAAGCCAAGTATGTTGCTCGGCGATCTTGTGTGTTTGTGGCTATGTCTGTAGCTACGCGGTCTACAGGTCGCAACATTTCTAGGCCACCTATTGTTTTTCAAGGTGAAAAGTAAAAAATCAAGGTCAAAATGATAAAAAAACTGAAAACAATTTCTGTAATAATCTATGTTCATTTCTGCTTCTGGTGGTACTTGTGCGATGGCCGTATTCCTGAAACTCGCGATTTGAACATTAGGTCGAAAATCAAGGGGTCTGAATTTTCAGGTCAATTTCTCCACATGCGTTTTGGTCACTGTAGGACTCACTCTAGTCCTCCTTCTACGAGCGAATGTTTATTTATCTATTTATTTATTTATTTATTTATTTATTTATTTATTTATTTTGCAAGGTGTCTCAGGAGGATGGAGTATAGCAAAGGCGGGAAAGATATTGTTTGGGGTCTCCTTCCTAGAACCTCTCCAATAAGCTATTCACTCCTCCCTCCCTTTTCACCCCTTCCCTCCATCCTTCCTCCTTCCCCTCCTCCCTAGAACCTCTTGAACAAGCTATTTACTCCTCCCTCCACCCCCTCTCCCTCCATCCACCCCCTCTCCCTCCATCCATCCTTCTCCATCCCCCCTCCCCTTCCCCTCCCCATCCCCTCCCCATCCCACCCCCATCCCTCATCCATCCTCCTTCCCCCCTCCTGCCCCCTCCCTCTTTCTTCCTTCCTCCCTACTATTCCCCATTTCTCCCTCCCTCCCTCCTTCCTATTCCCTCCCCCCCCCCCCCCCGTCGGCGCCACCTACAGACAGTACAGTCGATCGGTTTACGGAAATGTGTGTGTGTGTGTGTGTGTGTGTGTGTGTGTGTGTGTGTGTGTGTGTGTGTGTGTGTGTGTAATCGTCTTGTCAACACTACATGCACGCGGGGTAGTTATATTGTCTCCTTGTGTGTGTGTGTGTGTGTGTGTGTGTGTGTCCTTCAACTCCTCTGCTTAGGTGCTGCTGTTTTGTGGCACAGTGACGACTTGTAACATCAACCAAGATAAGAAAAAGATAACTTAAGAAAATACAAATATTGGTTAAGATAATACAAAGATAGCTTAAGACAATACGAAACAACTAAGAAAATACAAAACAACTAAGAAAATACAAAGATAACTGAAGAAGATACAAAGATAGCTTAAGAAAATACAAAGATAGCTTAAGAAAATACAAAGATTGCTTAAAAAATTACGATAACTCTAGAAAATATAAACATAGCTTAAACTACAAAGATAACTTTAGAAAAAACGAAGATTAATAAAATTCAAGATAATACATATAACCGCAGGAGTTTAGTTCCCCGTTGAAAATACAGAACGAAATTATCTTTGCTGTATTAGTCGTCTTTACCATGGAGGTATAATCTAAGAGGAGGCGGCATGAACCGCTCGTCCTGTACAGTGTACACCCAAAGTGAAGCAAGGGGCGGAGCCTATTACCCCCCCCCCCATTGACTCAAAACATTGCCTCGCCCGCCTTACTCCCATTATAATTATGGTCTTATTTTCTCATATATCCTATAATCATAGCCAGAAAGAGACTTGAATTTGTTCCATATATGATAACTACATAAAATTATCCAATTCTGTATATTATCAAAAGTACTTAAACCCATTAAATATCGCTGTTTCCAGCTAGAGCATTACCCTCTGCTCGCAAACTTTTCCTAGGAGTATGAATGAAAGAATGAATTGAATAATAAATGAATAGCTTATTTTATGCAAAAAGTATAGTAAAAGAGAAGGTGATAGCTTACATACCAACCCATAGACCGTATTATAACGTTACAGAGAAATAACAACAAGTACAGTTGACCACACGTGAATTTTTTTTTTATAAAAAAAAAAATAAAAAAAAAAAATTATATAAAAATTTTTTACATAATTTTTTTTTACATAATTTTTTTTATATAAATTTTTTTTTATATAATTTTTTTTTTATATATTTTTTTTTATATATAAATTTTTTTTATATAATTTTTTTTTATATAAATTTTTTTTTATATAATTTTTTTTTATATATAATTTTTTTTATAATTTTTTTTTTTTTTTTTTTTATATAAATATTTTTTTATATAATTTTTTTTTATATATTTTTTTTTATATATATTTTTTTATATATAATTTTTTTTTTATATAATTTTTTTTTATATAATTTTTTTTATTTATAAAAATTTGTTATATAATTTTTTTTTTATAAAAAAAAAATTATATATTTTTTTTTATATAAAATTTGCCTGCGGCGCTGCTCGCTTCGCTCACCCCGCCCCACCCCCACCCCACGCCCCCACCCCCACCCCTTTTTTTTGTCCCGTGTTACAATTACCTCCTACAATGTGTCATTTTTTTTTATTTATTTATCGTTACTTACTGCTACAATGACCTTGGTGGGTTTTGTATGCTCTCTCTCTCTCTCTCTCTCTCTCTCTCTCTCAAACAATACGAATAGCTACGGTAGAGAAAGGCAAGTCTATCTTAAATTATAAAGAAGAAAACGATGCTTGATCATAATAGAAAACATACAGCGTAGACTACTGTATTTTATTTTATCATTGTCATTTCTAGGATTCGCTAAAACTATATTATTATTATTTTTTCATGCACAGAATATAATATGATAACTCTGGTGCATCAATATCATTATTATAATTATTTATATTATTATCATTATTTATGTTATCATTGTTTATATTATAATTATTTTTATCATTTTTTATATTATTATTATTATAATTATTTATATTATTATTATTGTCATCATCATTTTTATCATTTATATTATTATTATTGTTTATATCATTATTATCATTATTTATATTATTATTATTATCATCAGCCCTGCTAACGTGTTGTGTGTAGGATATAAACTGACGCTGCTTTAAGGTTGAAATTCTCGCGTCGTAGTCCACTGGTCAAACCTTTATTAGTGTGGTGAAGTTCAAAGACAAATGCAGCTTAGCCAAGTGGACTCTATTATTGTCAAAGTGTTATTATTATTATTATTATTATTATTATTTTTTTTTTTTTTTTGTAATAATCTGTGGGGAATAGAGTGTGTGTGTGTGTGTGTGTGTGTGCTGGTAAGGTCTGGGGAAAGAGGGTGTATGGATGTTTGTGTATGGGTGTGTGTATTTGTTGTGAAAGTGAGTGGGGGGTGGGGTAGAGAAGGTGTGTGTATATGGTGTTTATGTATGGGTGTGTGTGTGTGTGTATTTGTTGTGAAAGTGAGTGGGGGGTGGGGTAGAGAAGGTGTGTGTGTGTGTGAGTGAGTGGGGGGGTAGAGAGGGTGTGTGTGTGGGGGGGGGGGTAGAGAGGGTGTGTGTGTGTGTGTGTGTTTGTTAGGAAATTGGAGGGGGGGTAGAGAAGGTGTGTGTGTGTGAGTGGGGGGGGGGTAGAGAAGGTGTGTGTGTGTGTGAGTGAGTGGGGGGGTAGAGAAGGTGTGTGTGTGTGTGAGTGGGAGGGGTAGAGAAGGTGTGTGTGTGAGTGAGTGAGTGGGGGGGTAGAGAGGGTGTGTGTGTGTGTGAGGTAAT